>JAATHB010000191.1:0-213137 GCA_014822075.1 Fusarium buharicum | reverse complement strand
GGTTGCTATTGCACGGACCAGATGTCTGGCTTGACTGCGGTAATATGGATGAGTTTATAGCAAACTATGTCCCAAGGATGGAGCAGTTTCTACAATCGCTGGAGCGAGTAGAGCAGAGGTCTGCTATCTGTAGAGAGGGAAACCTGGAAGAACAGCCACTATCTTCCCGGATGCGGGGCTCGTGGAATACTGGCCGTTTTTGGTTCAACTACGCCGCAAGGACGTTCTTAGACATGGATGACATATATTGGTATGCTTTGCACAATGGTTTTGACTTGGCTGGCGAGAAGATGGGGGCGGAGCTCGCACGACTGATTCAGAAGAAGATGAAACAACGGAAGGCATATGAAGAGGAATTGGCCTCTCGACTTGCTCAAGATGTGACCAGATGATAGTTGAACCTAATGCACTCTAGTATACGTGACGTGTTCGGTATAAAAACATGAGGTATGTTTACATGATGTCGACATATAGGCGGATTGGACTGATCAACAAGTTGCCAAGTCAAGGTATATAGTACTGCATGCCAAGACTAGGTCTGGGTTTACACCAAAAATTAGTTTGAGCTGTAGATGACCCTCAACATCCAGCTCAGGTTGCTTCTCTTTACCAGCTACTATCGCCTTAGTGGTGGTATTGAAACTGCCGAACAGGCCCCCGTTATTGATCGACGCTGCCTGCATGTCTATTAGCGGGACAGAGATTAACTGCTCGGGGTCTATTGAGGCGTTACGGAGTTCTCTAGTCACATTGATCGTTCTCTTAGGTGGAACTTGAACCTCCGCCTCTGCGCTTGCGAGATCCATCGGCTGCCTTTATATCATTTCTTTCCAATCAACAGTCTGGGGTAATGGCTCAAAATCCATGTCTCTAGAGTTTTCTATATGCTATCATATCGAGGTTCGCTTGACATTATGATCTTTCAGGTATACATGGATGATAGTGAGATTTTCCCCTGATGCTTGTGACTAAACCACTAGCACGTTCTGAAGCTTCAAGGGGAGAGCAGAATTTGTGTAATGATCCCGCTTTTTACAACTCGTGTTGGTTGTGCTATAGAAGCCACAGGATACCGAGGCCCAGACTCGATATTGTCTCAAGTCTCTCTCTACATATAGAGTTTTCGCCACGACGTTATAATTACGTCTCGTTCCTGTCATATATATCCTGAATAGGTAGGTTAGAGTAGCCGCGTAATGGTTTATAAAGGATTGTAGTTGTTCGATCGCAACCGTTGAAGACCGACCATTCCCCTGGTATCACTATTTGAACTACAGCAAGCCATCTCCGTCAGAGTTCAAGACTACTGCAACTTAACTCTTGGCGATTCTGTAGCGCACAAGACCGGTTCCCTTTCCCCTGCATACATATTAAAAATTTGCCCAAGTACATGTGTCAAAAAGACGGTGGCCTGCCTCTTTAGGCAAGCGTCCAACATCTCATACGGTGCCTGAGCGCGTTATAAATCGATATCCCAACTGGGAAGGACGGCCATTTCTCTTACTACCAGATGCGCATCCGTGCAGCCAACTAGACGAATTTTTCTCAGTTATGGCTTGTCGTCGGGCCCAAAGTCCGAGACCGAGATTCCGGGTAGCAGGTATGCTAGGCTAGGTACATCAGTTTGTGTGTCTCGGACTAAGGTAGAGATGGGTTGGGTAAATCGACACGATCTGCAAAGTAATTTCCTCTAAAAGTAAATTTTGAGGAGAGAGAGTTCTCGGGCCGTCGTCACCAGAGACTACTGAAATAGAGGAAAAAGCTCGGTTTAGTTTGTTAGTTTGTCTCTCATAAGATGCAATTGTATAATCTGATTCGCGATTGCAAGAATATGTCGTGAGAACAAAGAATAGGAAGTCAATATTCCATTGGTTGGATGTTGAAGATTTTGAACAGGGGCATGTCTAGGAACCACGAGGCGCGGTTAGTCCCCGAACGAATGATTGACAGTTGACAGTTGCCTATCAAAGAAATGCCTCCAGGGCACCCTTCCCCTGTCAGCACAGTAAATGTCACATGTCTACAGTGCCTACAGTGATGATCAAGGCTGGACTTTGAGTGCGTGGCTGTGGCGTGAACAAGCTTTCAACTTACAAACCTCTATCCTACATGCATCACAACTATTATCCCACCTGCCTATTATAACTGCTATCGACGAGTCATACCAGAACATCGCCAATACAAGCTGTGGTACGTGCTTACAGGTTTACAGAAGAAGTACTGGAGAATTGTTCTTTCACACACTGTAACCAAGTCCCTTCGGTCCTTTTCCTGCATCGGCTCCGAGCCCTGTCACGAAACAAGTCTCATTCTTCGGCGCCCGTTGGCTGCGCCTTACGGGCCTCTCAATGACATCCTTGGCTCGGATCGCTCAATGATAATCGACATCTCTCCAGACAAGGATCTGCGGGACTTGGCGACACCCCACGACCAAACTCCGTTGGGCCAGCTCCGTCAAGAGGCCCGGCATCTTGGACCAGCTTTGGTAACCAACCGTATGAATCCGTGACTTTGCCCGACGTACAAAACGCCTCCCGGGGCTAGGTTACTGGTCCCGGAGACCATTCATCCCTGCACCTCCATCAACCGCTCGATGGCGTTTTGACGACTCGCTTCTAGCGTTGGGCTCTGTAAGCCATCACCAGGGCCAGAACAAGTCCACCGTCACGCGAGAGGCGATACTCTTAGCCACGGACCCCTAGAGCGAGATTCTCAACTTTTCCTCTTACGTTGCCATGCGCGGAGGCGGGTCAACGGAGGCCAACTTGAGATCAGCTCACTAGATAGTTATAATGGCCCTCCCGCGTCCTCCACGCCCCGCTACCGCGGGCCTCTCTGTTCTCAATCTCTGGAGCCCTTGATTCTTGATGTTGATGATCTGTTGACCATCATAGCAACATGCGAAACCCACCTGTCGAGGTGGTGGCCTCATGGCCGCGGCCAAACTACGATGACCCTGAGCATCGTGGACCCGCCCTCTTGATTATCGAAGTGACAATCATGTCTGTCGCCATCCTCACTCTGCTGGCACGTCTTTATGTTCGGATATTCAAAGTCAACAAGCATGGCCTCGATGACTGGCTCATGTTGCTCGCCATGGTAATTTCATCCTGTCCCTTCCGAACCTCGGCTTCCTCAGCGAGCATGTGCAATCGTTCCCAATGCTGACCTGTGGGCTGCGTAGATCTTTAGTATCGGTGTCACGGTCTGCGTGATTCTAGCAGCTCAGCTCTACGGATGGAATATCCATGTATGGGATCTTAAAAAGTCTCAGGCGGAAACTGGCCGAAAGGTCTCTCTAGCTGCCCAAGTACTCTTCCTGTTCTCGTCCGGACTGGCAAAGAACTCTATCCTCGTCTCCTATCTCCGCATTGCCCCAGCCCGCTCTTGGCTTCGACGAACGACTTATGCCTCGCTTGCTTTTGTAACTGCACTCATCTTTATCTTTCTCATAGTTCTCTGGACACAATGTCGGTAAGTTTATAACATCTAAATTAACCACTTAGACACCATGGCACTAACAAGTCATAGACCTACCTCTGCCTATTGGAGTTTGACAGGGGGTGATAGTTGTTCTGCTGAAGGTCCTCGCGTATTGTAAGTTGACTATCTAGTCTACCCCTAACTTGTCGCTGACCGCATATAGGTCCCAAGCTATTGCTACAGTCATCGCGGATCTACTTGTCTGCGCTTTGCCTCTACCGACGCTCTTTCACTTGAAACTTCCTCTTTCACAACGCATCGCTCTCATCGTCGTCTTTTCCCTCGGCCTAGTCGTCGTTTTTGCAGCCTCCATGCGCGCCTATTGGACATATTACGTGACAGAAGAAACTTACGACGTTACCTGGGAGGGCTTTCACCTATGGATTTGGACCGCCGTGGAGGCAAATCTGGGAGTTATTTGCGGTAGTGTGCCAGCACTACGCCCGCTATTCAGGAACATGTTCCGATCTAGGAGCACCAGCTATTACGAGGAGAACCCTACTTCGCACGCTTACCCGCCCGGAACGGCACCGGGTGTTGTGACTGTCGTCACTAGTCCCAAGAGGATTACTCGAACATGGACCGACAATCTGCAACGAGGGAGCAAGGGGGTGAGGATTCAGGACGACCATATCGACGTCGAAGAAGGCTACAACCCAAAACGACAGAAAGACACAAATAGTGGAGTGTCCTCACTCGAGATGGATACATGGCCGCCTAGTCAACACCCGACGTCTTGGCCCATGAAGTGATAATTTGATATGCATTTGGCGTTTGAATTGGTTGGGAATTATGACGCTCTACGAAGCCGGAAACATTACGGATTAGGGTCCTGGTATAAACAGGATATAAACACATCGGCGCTTTTTATACAAAATGGTTAACTACAAAAACCTATTTTCTCTATCCAAGATATTCCCAGAAAATTTTCCCTTGTCAGAAGTGAGTAAGACGTGCAGTCTCATCCACCCCCCATCAGACGTCTGAGATAGCCCCAAACGCCTGGAAATGGTCAGTATATCCAAGAAATTCGACCGCCCCGAATCTTTATGGTGATTATAGTTGATTTAGCGTGCAATTTCTCGACAAGGTGACCACGACGCTAGGTTGGCCTTGTAAAGTCTATCACGCTATGAGTGATTGCTGGAATGCGAACCAGATAGTCGGGATGCGCTAACAAAGCGGATCGGTTTTCCGCCCATCTGATGCATGCGTTATTGTTGATATTTCGGTTGGTACGCATCAGCGCATCAACCCTCTACGGCAGGGCTATCGTCACTATCATCTAGTGAGTCCAACGGCGTGCCTTTTTTTGGCCGGAGAAGATAGCACCAGTGATAGATATCTGGATCGTTGGGCAATAGCTTTGGCGTGGGAACCTTGGCAAGGACCTCGACGTCAAAGGGCAGATCTTCGAGGTCAAAACGATAGGCCGAGTAGCTGAAAGAAACCCATACAGCCCCATCAGCAAGACAGTCTCGAACACCATAAGCCATACGGCGCAGTGCGGCTTCACCGCCGCATGAGATGGCATCAACAGTGCTTTTATCAACAATGAGATCAAATTTCTCCGTCAGATTTAGCTGCGTAGCGTCTTGAACACCATAACGCATTCTCACATCCCCAAATGCCTGCTCCTCGAGATCGCGACCACGGTCAATAGCGAGTGGCTCATAGTCGACGTTTAAAATATTCCGGAACCCCCGAGACCGGAAGTGATTCTGAAGGTCGCTGGTGCCGAAGCCGATGTGGAGGATGCGGGCCGTTGGCGGATCGAGCCGGTCGAGAATGGGCTTAATTAGGGGCATGAAATCAGCAGACGGAAGAAGCCATTCAAAGGCCTTTTCGGAGGAGAAGCGCTCGTGCCAGTAGCTCTGCTTTTCAAAATCGGCGGCCATGACGGCGGAGAGGACACCGTGGGTGTCGAGAAAGATGGGGGAGGATGGTGAGATGGGTGGGATCCGAGGAGCGGGAGCCATCGAGTTTTTATGGACTGTAACATTGGTTTATCTAGATTATTTGGTTCAAGCTACGGTATCATGAGAAGGAGTTTTTCCCTCTAAATCCTGGCTGTTGGTTTGGGATCTGGGCCCACAGAACTGGGATTGCTGGGTAGCCATTGATGGGGCGGCCAAGAAGTTGGAAGCTTTATGATGTTATCTTGTTCTGATATTGATCTGTTCATTATATGAGTATCAATTGTATAGAATGAATGGCTGTTTGTTGATGAGACGGCGTTGACCAGCTAACGTATTCCTAAATTGATTAGTGCTTCCTTGATATCGCAATCGAGGAAGAACTTGAGTAAACACCGATTATCATGCTTAGATACACAAGTCAAGTGTTGAGAGAAAGCGGTCTGGCATTACTCGAAACAGTGAGATAGATGCCTGATGCTCAGGAATAATATCACCAAGTTGAGTTACACTTTGGCATTATGAAAGGGTTGGGGTTGTGATTTCTGGATGAATGTTAGGCCCTGGGCTAAAGTCGGCTTCAGCCCGAATAAGGAAAAAGAAATACTTAATCCCAAGTTCCAGAAGGACCCTGATCATCATTTCTATACTTCACATCTTGAAGTGTCAAGTAAAGCCGTTAAAGAAGATGACGTAGTTTCGGTAAAAGATTGGCAGGGGCTGCCCGGACAACCCCGCCCTATTAATACCAGCCAATGAGAAAATACAAGAGGTCCTCTAGCCACACTCAGGAGCGAGGCGCTGTCTCAGCTCCGCCTCAGAATGCCGCGTAACACCTCGACGAGGAATTGCATTGAATTCAAGCCCAGACAAGTCGAGAGGAGGAGGCTGCTTACGAGGCGCTTAACGTTTATGGACGAGAAAATCTAACATCAACATCTTGTTTTTTCTCCCACTCAAAAACCAAAAACATCAAAATTTGATTCGCTTTTGTTTCTTCTCTCGTTTATTGATTTAGCGGTCCAAGTAAACAACAGTCTGCATCTCCTATATAAGTCAGTTACCTCTTTCAACTACTAGAAGCCCAGACAGACAAAAGAATCAACATATAAACTACACAAAGACAAAATGGCACCAGCTCCATCACAAGATCCATTCGCTATCGTCGTGGATCATCTCACGAAACGCGATCTCCAGAATCCAACCCACACACAGCAAGTAACGTTGGGCATCATCGCCGTCTATGTCGTTGTCATTGCTATTCTATGGAACGTCCCCTATGTCCGCATGGTCCTCTGGCCCTTCAAGGTATGCTGTCTCTACCCTATCAATACTAAAACCCATTGCACTAACGCTCTATAGATGCTGGTCATCGCCTTTCACGAGTTTGGCCACGCCATCACTGCTGTTCTCACCGGAGGCCGCGTCAAGTCTATCAGTCTTGATCCTAACGAAGGCGGCGTCACCCATATGATCGGCGGCAGAAGTGCCATCACTTTACCTGCTGGCTATCTAGGCTCTTCCATCATCGGCGCTCTCTTGACCTTTTGCGGCTTCAACATCGTCGCTAGCAAAGTAGCCAGCATCGTCCTCGCTGTTTGCTTCCTCCTCACTCTTTGGTGGGGGAAGCGTGATTGGCTGACTATCCTGACCATCCTTCTCGCTGTCGGACTCCTCATCGCTTGCTGGTTCGTCTCCCACGCCCAGGCCCTGCGCTTTGTCGTCCTCTTCATCGGCGTCATGTCTTCGCTCTACAGTGTATGGGATATTTGCGACGATCTGATCCTGCGTAAAGTCAACTCGTCCGACGCCAGTGTCTTTGCAAAGCGATACGGCGGCTCTTCGCAGTGCTGGGGTGTCATCTGGTCCATCATTTCGGTCTTATTCATGGCTGCTGGTATCGTCGCAGGTTTGGCCGCCTTTTCTCAGTCGTTTGAGCAGCAGGAGAAGGATTCTCAGAAATTTATTCCTACCTAGACTGCTGTCTTGCTTGCTTAAGGATGTCGCTGCCATATCTTTGTTATGGCTTATATGCCTATAGAGGTGGTGGGAGGACCTGCGGATTGGTGGTAACGCCTCGTCATGATAATGAAAGTGGTTTGGAAAGCCAGGTGGTGATTTGCGGAGGAAGACTGCGTGTTACAAGTCGCTATCGTCCAGTAGCGATTTGTATTTGATACCCTTTGAAGACGAAATCTTCTTCGCTAGTCGGATAATACGGAATACTATTGCATCATAAGATCTACGTCGTGACCAAGAGGAAATACGAACAAGCGCATTGGTGTTTCTTACACAGAAGAGGCCAACCAAAGAAATACCAGAAGATGTTTCCTTCTTCTGTGAATCTCGGGTTTAATGATATACCCCTATTCGGACGATTCGGTCCTTTCAAAGACACTTCAAGTCTGACGAATGTCTTGTGATACCATCGTGACCATCTCAAAGCAATATTTTAGCCTCATGAAACATGATCGATATGAGGTGGTAGAATCCGTCCTTAACTGGACTCTTACCCGCTGCTTTCTCAACGATATAAAGGGCAGTGGCAGTAGAGCATTGAGAAAGGTTCTATCTCCCAACTTTCCTCCTTTAACGCCAGCTGAAAACTATTTCGCTAGCAGCCTAAGAGAATCATTCAAATCAACTGACCGATCAACAACATGGCTGGCAATAGTCTGTCCTGTCCCATGACCATGGTTGGTCGTCCAACCAGTCAAGAAGACTTCTCTCATGAACCTCCCACCGTAAGTCTTTCGGGAGAGCACTATTTCTTCAGTGGTCCCGTCAGAAGCTATGGGTGAGTACCAAACCTCTTTATACGATAAGTCTCATTGTCACTGACTAATGAAAGACGAGTTCATCAGGAGATTTCTGAGAACTTGAACCTCGACTTTGACCACACACACGGGGACGCAAGTTCCGAGTACATCATTCTCGGCCCCAACCTACGCTTCTTTCGATGCAGCCGTACTTGGCAGGGAGACGTTGCTGCCATAAGTACGTATCTTTACACGCAAATTCTTGCTATGGTATTGATCATAAATATCTAGACAGCAGTGATTTTGAAGATTACGAAGAAATCACAGACTTGTTCACCGAGCACGATGTCGAGCGCCCACCCTTTCTGTATCTCGGTCCTAACAAGTTCTTCTACACCCGGGTCGAGGATGGCTCCGAGATGTGGAAGATTTCCTCAGAGATCACCCGCAACGGCTTGCAGGTAACTTCCAGCGCAGTTCGATCTGCCGCCGAGAGCCTCTGGCTTGGTGTTGGGGGTGCATGGGTTGCGCTGTATCGAGACAGCCGCTTCAGGTTCGACCTCAAGGGTCAATACGCCGGCTTGAAGAAGGCTCTACAGAAGAAGCAGGAGGAAGAAGTCACCATCAATGCCCTGGCGTTGAATGTGACGGATGGAAACTCGTATGCTTGCGTCTTTAATGACGGTGATGTTGTGTATGAGGCTGGGGTGTCCGGATTCGATGGAAAGGAGTTTGAGCATTGGTGTGAGCAGAACTTCAAGTTCACTCAGAGATTGGACTTTGAGTAATGCAGTTATGTATTGGAATCTTGCCAAAGTTCGAGAAGAATTATGAACGCGCTGGCCTATGTTGTCCAGTGTGTCCAGTTGAATAGAAAGATCTAGACGTTCAGCCTTGTGAAACTTATTGAGTTGATTCTGCCTTTTTCATTGGATAACATGAATTGAAGATGAAGAAACTGCTCCTCTAATTCCCCTGTGAAATAGAACTTTCGAGCCTCTGTTGTATGCGAAGCCAGTCGCATTGACCCCTGAGGTTACCCAACAAACGCACCAAGCGCATATCGGTACCGCGATTATATCTAGCGTCAGATTCAGTCAGGATCACATATCATCTTAAGTAAAGGTTGTGGATCTGGCTTACTTGACGGGGATAGATCACGTCAGCTGCTTATCTGACTGTCATTCAAACTTATAAGAAGGGACACCTAAGCCCGAGTATGGACCATCTTGATGACTATATAAGTCTCCGAGGAACCAATACTTAGATTTCTCATCATATCTTGAAGTCATGACCTCTACAAAAACACTCTTCCAGCTCTCCTCCCAGCGAACATGGTTCGAGAACATTGCCATCAGACCCAACGGCACAATCTTGGCCACTCGTCTCGATGTCCCCGAAGTCTGGACCATTGATCCAACGACTTCATTAGGCTCTATTCTACTGAGCATCCCTCTCCCTAACGACATTCCCAACCCCGCTCTCACTGGTATCTGTCTCCTTCGGCCGGATATTTGCGCCATTGGCGCGGGCTGCTACGACATATTCGGAGGTGCAGGGTCCAAACCCGGATCATGGAGTATTTGGCTGGCTGATCTCACGGAAGAACAACCAGAGGTGACAAAGGTGGTTGATACACCTGATATTGAGTTCATCAACGGCATCGCCGCGTGGGATGAGAATACTGTGCTCATAACAGATTGTCTGAATGGAAAACTGTACCAGCTCGACGTTACCACTGGATCATACAGCATTGTTCTGGAGGATGAGACCATGACAGTCCCAGCCGACGCTCCTTTTCAAGTTGGCATCAACGGCCTCAAGGTCCATCGCACACCAGAGCAAACCTACATCTATTACACGACCACAACCCGCTACTCTGTATACCGTATACCCGTCACGCAGCAACTACAAGTCGCAGGACCCGTTGAGACGCTCGCTTCGGGGCTTTTCGCGGATGATATTGCCGTAGCCCGCGACGGAACTGTTTATGTGTGCACCAATGTCACAAACACTGTAGCACGTATCCCGGCTGCTGGTGGAGATGCTGTGACGGTGGCAGGTGAAGAAAAGACCATGACTGTTGCAGGATCGACAGCGTGTGCGTTGAGTGAGGATGAGAGTGTGCTATATGTTACGACTGCTGGGGCGAATGCGGTACCTGTGGATGGGCAGACGGAGCCGGCAAAGGTTGTAGAAATCAGACTGGATTAAGGGCGGTGGGTATAAGATTTTGCAAGTAGAAAACAAGTTTCAAGAGACGACTATTCAAATTCGCGTCTCCCATGATGGTTCTCGCTCCTGGGAGTAGGGCCCTTGAAGCGAGCCAATCTATCGTATTCCCATACCAGTCGGCAACATGCCCTAACGCCAAGTTCTCCCATTCATAAATCGCCGTGCCGTGTCTTTTCTTGAGTTTCGGAAGACTCACATTTTGGTGAATGCTCTTACCATCGCCCACGTCGTCCACGACCTCCAAAACCACCGCGGCCTCCGCCTCCAGACATATTCTGATCGTATCCAAAGCCGCCTTGGTTGCCGCCGAAACCACCACCAAAATTACCTCCCTGGCCGCCCTGTCCACCCTGTCCTCCAGCTCCTCCAGCGTTTTGCATACCGGCAAACATGGCGTTCATTTGACTGGGGTCCATTTGGCTTGGGTCCATGCCTGAGGACATCATCTGCTGCATCATGGCCTGCATCTCAGGAGGCATACCGTCCATACCCCCAGACATGCCCCCTTGTTGTCCGCCTGAGTTGCCACCACCGGGCATGCCCATGCCGCCCATCATCATCATGCTGTTGAACTCTTCCATCATTTTCTTGTTGTTCTGGGCGAATACATCAGCGCCAAACTCGCCTCGGACCGTCTCCTGCTTGGAGGCGTAAAGTGCCCACGTGAACTCGTCGAAGCCGTAGTTGAAGTAATCGCTAATGTCTGTGCCGGGTTTCCGCCATGGCTTATCACTTTCTGGAAGGTCTTGATATGGTCATGTTAGTCACTGTGCACTGTAGGCCAGGGGAGGTCACTGACCTTCATCAATGTTGACTTGAGTAATGGGTTTCCCCGTACCAGCATGAATTGGGTTGGCATTGACGTCGATAGTTGATTTAGATGCAGCGGCTGAAGTCTTGTCGGCGCTGGGCGCAGCGACATTGACGGAGCTGGGTTGTCGCGACTCGGATTCCTTCTTGACCGGCGCTGATTGTGCTGGCATGTCATTTGAAGCTGTCCTTTGTGGAATGTTTCGAATATCGCTGTATTTGGATTGCCTATGATAGAGTAAACCGCTTAGCAAATCTGTCTAAACACCCGGCGCATTCGAGGAATCGCGTACTGTGGAGGAGCCGCTTTGGTGCCATCTTTGCGCTCGGTGATAATATCGATGTCCTAGAGCATGGGTTAGCTGGTAAATAACGGGCGTGTCGCGGTTTGCGTACGGAGTCATCATCGTCATCATCCTCGTCCATGGCTGCACCCTCATCTTCTTCTTCGCCTTCTTCGAGATCGTCTGCTTTAGGCCTGTCCTCTAGAGTTGCGCTTTCAGGCTTGGGCTCGTCGGGTACGTAAAGATCATCGTCTTCGTCAATATCCATGTTGGCGATTCTCTAGAGTGAATTGTATTGTAGGCCAGTGTATTGTGAAAGTGTGAATTATGGAAGCCAAGCATATGTATGGATAAAGACGTCAAGCTCAAGCTCTCGCGTAGGTATTGTTCCAGTACTGTAGCTGTTCGGCGCCGACATTTCTCCGGACACTGATTTACCTACCCTTGCTTTCGGCTCTCACCGAGACTCACCGATGGCCAAACTGGTCCAAGCGCAGGCCCAGCTTGAACAGGCTCAATCAAGCTCGTCGACTTTTTGGCGTCCAATGTCGCGGCGTCATAACACGGTCATTTCGCGTGAACCCAACCTTAAATCCACTGTCGCATTTGGTTAAAGGGCCTGAATTTTTGCCCTGAGTATGCCATTGACCCGATCAATAAGCGGCCCAGCTGGTGGTTTAAGCATCAACACCGGTGCTGCTAACGCCTTGTAAGCTCCACACCCAAACAAAACAATCATTATCCACTTCAGCCCATTGTCTTTATGAACCTCAAGCCTACGACGACTTTCTTTTACTGACCTGCGCGCCTTCATCTACAGAGGCGCTACCGACTCCAAACCTTCCGCCGCCGGTAATCTCTTTGGTTCATCCGCTACTCCCACCACCAACACCACAACAGCGACAAGCGGAACAAGCACCATGGCGACAGCAGGAAATCTCTTTGGCGGCGGTGCGCAAAAGACGGGGACGGGCCTTTCTGGGCAGTCAGCTACAGCAAGCGCGGCTACTCCTTCAACCGGCGGTCTCTTTGGAAACACTGGTGCTACGAATACCCAGCAAACACAGAGCACTGGCGCTGGACTCTTCGGTAACGCTGCTGCCAGCAACGCTACCCAACAACAAGGCCAACAGCAGACTGGAACCGGCTTGTTTGGACAGAAGCCTGCTGCAGGAGGAGGTCTATTCGGAAACACAGCATCTACCCAGCAGCAGTCGACACCGACGACTGGAACTGGTCTCTTTGGCCAATCGACCCAAAACCAACCTCAGCAGCAACAGCAGCAACCTCAACAAACAGGCACAGGTCTATTCGGTCAATCCACAGCAACAAATACTCAGGCAAACACAGGAACTGGTCTTTTTGGCCAATCCCAAGCAAAGCCAGCTACAGGTGGAAGTCTATTGTACGTCGTCTGGCGCACTAATCTTGGTGACAGAGGCTAACATTTAACAGCGGTCAAGCCCAACCTCAAACTCAGCAAAATAACACACTAGCCCAACCCACAAACCAGGTCTCGGCCGTTCAGATCAACTACGACAGCATCCGCCCACGCACCCGCTTCGATGACCTGGCCAAGCCCGTACAAGACGAGATTGCGCTGTTGGATAAGGGCATTCAGCGAGTCATCAAGATGCGAGACGAGATCGGCGAATTCATGCCCCAGCACGAGAAGGATATCGAACAGCTCGGCCTCGACGTGAAGTTTGTCGAATCAAAGTTCCGTACCGTTCAGGTGGCCCTCAACAATGATATCCAGACGGTCAAAGCCCTCCAGGACCTAACCCGCAAGAACGCCGCCGATGCCCGACTATGCTTCCGTGGCGCTGACAACCTCAAGCTGCCGACGCACTACCATCAGACCGGTCTGTTCGCCAGTCAAGCGCCTGTCGCCGACTCCAGCGGCGCAGACGCCGCTTCGACACACGCAGATGCGCAGGACCTCATCACCTACTTCAACCGCATCTGTGACGATATTGAAAAGTACAAGGCCCGCCTTGATGAGTACCGTGGCGATATTGAGCGTGATATGCCCGGCGTCGAGAACGGCCTGTACGAGCAGATTCGAGCCCTGAGGGACCGTAGCGCAGGCAGCGTGGTTGTGCAGGACCAGCTGAACGAGGTTTTGCTGGCGCTTAGGGATACAGGCAGTGCAATTGTTGCGCAAGCTGGACAGATTGCCGATACCCGGGAACGATTGTCGCGGCTTCAGGCTGGTATCGTGGACAGTGGAGTGTATGCCATGGGCATGAATGCGTAGATATTGGCGGCATGGAGAATAAGGTGGGGGCCGTTGGATGATAATATCAATCTGTTGGGCGCCAGAGTTCATTTCTTGTCTGGCTGGGAGACAATGGGTCATAGAAGCATTATATGGGAGAAGCAGGATACTGGTATTAAGAGCTGTAGTCGGCGAGGATAACCCTTACGACATGTACGAATATTACTTGACAGCAAAAGCCGGCAGCACCGTTAAGGCTTGGCGAGACAGGAGTAGGAATATGTTGGACATAAAATCAAGTATTAAGCGTATTGAGCACAATGTCATAGTGGCCGCCTGAGACTAGTCATGAGGTTGATCCAAATTCTTTAATCGTTCATTATCTTGCCTCGCAGGCTTGGGTATCAAACCAATCAGTGCCATGATATATATACAAGTAATCGCTGCGCATCCCTCTAACTCCTTCTTTTGTGTTATTTTTGACCTACTAAAAGGTTCCTTCTCCATCACCATCATCGCCATAGTCCTCTCCAAACTCATCACCGTTGTCAAAGTAATTTTCAGCATCGTAATCACCCGCATCCTCATCGTCGTACACCTCATCCTGTTCATCCTCGTCCAAGCCTTCCTCATCCTCGAGATCAGCGCCATCTTCGCCCTCCTCTTCCTTAAGGGCTTGTAGACGCTCGAGGAGATTCTGGCCGCGCATCTCATCTTCGCCCTCGCCCTCCACTCCCATGCCAAAGGCCTCCTCAGCATTGGGAAGCGCACTGACACTGCTAAGTTCGAGCTTTCGACGCTTATAACCACCAGGAAGACCAGCATCGTTGGATGCCTTTGCGTCGATGGTTTCGTAGAGTTCGTTGGGGAAGAGCTCGCGGCAGACTGGGCGGTTGGACCAGTCGGGCAGGGCGCGCTCTTCGCGGACGAACTTGTGGGAGTAGGTGGGCACGGCGGTGAAAGGATCGAGGGAGGCCTTGCTCTTTACGCCGTAGCGGGCGTTCTTCTGGGCCTGGCCGTAGTTTTTGCGCGGTGCTGTTGGATCGTGCAGGGCTGTGCGCCTAGATGTGTATAACGGAGAGGCGCGGATCTGATGCTGCAGTAGAAGAAGATGTTGGACGGCGGACTTTTCGTTTGCGGCGAGTTCTCGAGGGGTTGGGACGAGGTAGGGCTGGTTATGTGTTAGAGCAGTGACTCAAGGTGTGACACATTGCTTTTGCGCTCCGACAGAGACACTTGATAGCAAAGCCGGGTATTGGAGATAGCATACATACAGGAAACAGCTCAGAAGGTCGCGCATCAGGTTCATCACCTGTATCCCATGGCACATTAGGCCTTCCACCTCGTCCGCCGCCGCGTCCACCACGGCCACCTCCTCTACCACCTCGAGACATTGGGATGTGCGCGTTGACTATGACAAAGCTGAGAGAGCGATGGGATCAATTCAAAGGTTGAAATTATTGGGAGTAGATATTGGTGCTGGCTGATTGGAGCTGTTGTCGATATTCACGATTGATGTTTGAGGCAGAATGTTTTTTTGCGGGGTGTTGACTCTAAGCTGATAGCGCTGCATGCGCCGGCAGAAAAAAAAAGAGAGGGAGCGGAATTTGCTCCGTCATGACGATGCCCCGCTGGACCTGATATTACGAGGTCAGGTACACTAGATACCTAGCATACTGCATTTCTACAGATTATTAATATGAATTAATATGAAGAAGTAGTAGTAATTACTACACAGGGTCTCTTGTCTAAGGAAAAGAAGCGATTTACAGCTGTATGTAATACCAGTCTGCCTATCTCAACCTCTTCTTAGAGCACGTACCCCTCTATAACCTGCAACTTACAACACCCAAAACAATCAACACTCTCTCAAAGCTCACTCTTCATCATCTATCACGCTTATACAAATCGCCATGTCTGAGCGTATCATCCCTCGACGAGATGACAACGTCCCCGTCACTGGCCTCACAGAATTGCAGGCCCATCTCACTGAACTTCATGAGCCTGGAAATGAATCCACGCCTCTAAACCACAAGCTCTTTGATGATGTCGAGCTTCAACTCACTCGTAAAATCGCCTCTCTTCACTTTATACAAATATACTGACTCAATACAGCATCAAGCATCCCCCTCATCCAACCAACTCTGCTCCCTCCGCTCATGTCTCTTCTCAAGACTACAACCCAGGATCCAACCGTCGTCTTCTCCCTCACCACCAAGCTTCTGTCTCCTCTCACATTCACCCAGTGTCTCTCTCTTGGAGATACCGAATCTCTCGTCTCAGCTCTCAAGTCTCCTCTTCCCGGCGCGAATCTGCTCGCCCTCAACATCATCCAAAAGGCAGCCAGCAGCCCTGCAGAGGTTGACGCCTTCGCCGCTTTACCCGAGGTTGTCGAGGAGCTGTTACGCACATGGCTGAGTTCTCCAGATGCGGATGTTGGAGGAAGTGCTACGAGGGTCTTGGGCAGTTTGCTCGAGACAGATTGCGACATCATTCCCGAGCACCACTCGACCATGACAAACGGTGTCAACGGCACACTCCCATCAGAAACAGAACTTGTCAAGCGCCATGTTCCCGGTCACGCCAGTCTCTGGCGCTTGGTCATCTGGGATTGTCACTACCTCGATATCATCGTCTCCCTCTGCCGTCCCGCAACCATAACTCGCCAAGCAACGTTTGCTCAAGACCGCCTCCTACGAATCATTCCCCGTCTTGCCGCTTTGCATCCCCGCGCCATGGCCATATCTCCCTTTCCAGACTTGTTTCCCCTGCCCGCATACGCCGATGAATCCATTGGCCATGGACTACTACAGTGGGCGGCGCTAAACATGGTCGATACAAGTGATGTGCTTATGCATCAGAATCTCATTGTCTTCTATGAAACTTTTATGAGTATTATGCGGGTTGCGGGTAACTCGGCAGAGAAGGATGCTATTGTGCGTAATGTGGTCAGGACGGCTGCTTCACGTGACCAGGAGCTTCTAGGGGCTTTGAGAGGCCTTCCTAACCGGACGGTGCAAGAGGAAGCAGAGCCGTTAGCAAGGTACATCAGCCGGATATTGGACTGAGATGGCGTGTGGCCTAAGAGGATTGAGACATACCTGCAATACTCATGCAATTACCAGATGAGAGAGATCATCCATGGGTGTAGAATAATATCATAATAACCTACAAGGATTCCCATATATCATTACGCAATTTAGTCGACCGTTATCTGGTGGAAAGGCCCTGTGATATACCTGCTAAGGAATGATATCACCTAGGAGTATCTCAAGCTTAGGCTCCCCTGTATTACTTCCCTCATATAGAGAATACATAGGCAATGTCATAAATCTCATGGGGTAAGATTTAAATCGAACGGCAGCCATTCATTGTAAGGAGCACATAAACATGCATACAGTATATAGCCACATCCCGGTATAACTCATAGTACAAGTCCCCAGGCCGGCCTACCGCCGTATGTGATGGCCTGGGGTATCTAGAACAACATCATGAAAACCCAACATTCTCTATTATTCCATCCAACGCCCCGCTCCTCCTCACCGTCAGCAGCCGCGGGGGAAGCCCGTCCTATAGCATCCTCCTCGCATCTGCCTCCCGATCACCAATTGGTTCAACCGTCGCTCGGCTCACCTCGCTATCCCGCCTATCGCCAGCCTGGGTCATGCCCTCAATGCCCAGGCCAACCTCTCCGACTCGTCGCAGCACCACCAGAAGTGCGGCGCGCAAGTCTGCTGTAAGGTCCTTGGTGAGGAGATCGACCGCAAGAGGGTAAAAGTCTGGGATATGCTCCTTAAAGGCGCCTTCGGGGAACGTAGCAAAACCTTCGAGAACATCGACAACAACCGGTCGCCAGGCGACAATGTTTCGGTGTTGACTCTCCTCTTCCAAAGTAGTGTAACCATGAACAATGTCCTTGCAGAGGGGGACCAGGGCAGCCTCCACGTCAGGTCGACTTTCCAGTCGCTCTGGCGCATTATCAGCAAACATGCGGAAGAGAATGGAAATGTATGTCGCAGCTGAACCACTCTCTTGCTTGAGGAGATTGGGCGGCTGCTTCATGAAGCCCTCTCGCCAAAGTCTCATTCGCAATTCCTTGTCCTCATTGAACCGTTTCGCAAATTGGAACGATCGCTTAAGTAATGCCATGAGTCGCAAGAGCTCGGCCGAAGGGATGTGTGCGTAGACACGATCGTTGCTAAACAGCTCATTAACTGTCTCAATCATCAGAAGCTGCAAAACGCAACGAGAGATGATCCGGTTGAAGAATCGTCGTCGAGCTGCTGTCACCACTATCGGCTGCTGTTGAAGATTGGAAGATGGCTTGAACTCTTCAAGGGGAACTTGAGGGCCCTCTGCTGTTGGCGTCTGAAGTTCATCCTCTGCTGGCGCGGGTGCAATGGAGTCATCGTCCGCCTCATCCGTGCCGTTGATCTTGAGGGACTTCTCATCCACAGGCGTGGCCCCTTGTGGAGTTCCTGAGAACTCAAGGCCATTTGGTGGAGGTGATATCGATGCTGTATTGTTGATTGCTGTTGCTGTGAAAAGCTGGTATGCAGTAGTCCGCTCAAATAGTTCGCAGAAAGCACTAACAAGCTTGTTCCAGTGCTGTGGCTTAAACTTGGTGACGTTCTTATGGATCAACTCTTGCAAACAATTACTGCCGATTCGCGAAATCGTGTCGTTTTCCTGGCAGATGCAGAGCGCCAAAAGCTCCAAGAATCTGTCCAGCATATACTCCAATGCATCAAAGTAGTGTGTGAACAGAGTGATCATGTTCCGCAGTGCCTGAATCATGGTGGTTGATAGCCATACGGACAACTCCTCGTGGCTGAGAACATTGGACATTTCTGGTCTAGATCTTAACACCATAAAGATGGGATAAAGCTGCTGGCGCCAGAGAATATCCCAGAATTCTGATGGGAATCCGCCGCCGTACTTGAGTAAGGTCTCAAAGAAGTACTCAAGGGCATTTGATCGTACCTCCAAGTCCTCGCCAGTCATGAGGACGTCATGGAAAGCGAAGAGAACAGGGAACCAGTAACCCTCCTCGACCGACGTATTGGTTCGCGATCGCTTGGCTTCGGATGCTTTGGCGGCTCCATCAGGAGGTGGGACATTGTTGTACTTTTGTGACAACGGGCATTCGGGCGTCTTGAGCATGGTAGGGATCAAAGACTTCAACAGCTCTAAAGCTGCCAGGCTCTTCTTCTGGAACTTGAGGTTCTTGGAGAACTCCGTCAAGCATACAATCAGATCAGTAAATGCGCCCTGCGAGATGACCACTCCAAACTTGGTCTTGTACACCTGATTGACATTCTCGTAAGCCAGATTAACAATACTCTCATGGGGTTCACGGGCAGCGACTGTAAAGACGCTCAACATGGTCCTCCAACCGGATCGGATGTTATCTCCTCGGGCTTGAATCATTTGAATCAGACACCTGAGAACCATGTCTTTGACTGTAACATTGCTTGAGTTGGCAAGCACGTGCTCAAAGGGCTTCAAGAAGTCCTTCTGGAACTTGAAACCAGCCAGTTCCTCGATCTCCATGAAACGCATTGATAGCTGGCGCAGTGAGTCAAGCGCAAAGAAGACAATGTTCATGTTGTTATGGCATCCAACTCGGTTGAAATGCTCGCCAAAGACCTCCCAGATGTTGCTCCACTCAAACCTTACACGGTCCATGTTGTAGTAGCTGATCTCGACGATCTTCTGCAAGCTATAGGTTCGAGGCGAGTCGTTGGAGCCAGACACCTTGATCTCATCCCAGCTGACTTCGGTCAAAGCCCTAGCAAAATAGACCATGGCTTCACCACTAAGGTTTGCTGTGTTGGTAAAGATACGATCAACGCTGCGGATCACGTCATCTGATCGACTCTCAAGAGCAATCTCAGTAGAAAAGCCCTTGGACGCGGTTCCAGATCTGTGGCGTGCCGGCGCTTTCCTTGAATTTGAGGACGAGTGGGAGTCTGAAGTTTCCGTTCTTTGTGGGGGCAAGAATCGAGCTTTTGACACGTCAGGCACAACGCTTTCGTCAACGCCGCCTGAAATAAGCTGGAGTCGGTCGAGCTGGCTGATGCACATCAAAATATCCTTCCACGATTCACGGAGAACGTTGCCCTCGGTCTGACCCAGTTCGAGGACGACTTTCAGAGCCTCGATGTTCTTGGCTAACATCTCTTGTGGGTTGTTCAAGTTGGTCGTGTTCTTCAAAGCTGACATGAACGCCTCCCTGGGAGTGGATAAATCAAAGAGGCAGGCAATTTGTGTGGCCAGCTTCATACCTTCAAGGCAAAGCTTGTTTACCTCGAGATTGTGAGACTTCTGGATCTGACTTGAAAGAGTAGAAAAGATTGACATCCAAGAGACGTTAAACATGGGGCTAACATGCTTGAAAGATGTCGCGAGAATGTACTTTGTGCCAGATTTGGTGGCATTCCGGCGCTGACTCTTGAAGAGATCCTTGAACAGTTGTTCGGAGCGTAGGGCAATCTCCTCTGACTGTTGCATGTAGGCCTCTCTTTGTAAATCTCGGCCAACGTTGGACAGAGCTTGGCCAAGGCCAGCAGCAATACCAATCGATTGGGCCTGTGGGTTGCCAGCTGCTGCAGCTGCATCACGCTCACTCTTGAGTACGATCTCATTGGCGGCGATCTCATCGTAAATGCTTAGTAGGTATTCGTCAGGTAAATCAGCGTTGTCGTTGATGCCCCGGTTGTTCTTGATAAACTCTTCCTTACTCATGCGCTTGGCAATCTTGACACTATGCAGATCAGTGTTAAGCAGGATAACTGAGTAAGCCAAGACATAAGCAGTGTCCGCGTTGGCGAAAGCATTGGGGTTTCCAAGGACGTATCGCTCGGCAAACTTGAGCATGAATCGATCGATCTTTTGGGCTTCACCAGGCAGACGGAAAGATTGAAGGAATTGACGCAAAGAATCAACAAATCTCCTCTTGGAAAATTCCATGGTATCGACAAAAGCATGCATAATATCGATGTTCTTTTGGTCGCCTTCGCCCAAGTACTCGCCAATCTGGGCCTTGTCAAGTCTGTCTTCCTTCAACAAGAATTCGGCAATATCCTTCGGGCTATCGCTTGGGATAAAACCATCGCGCAAAAGCAGCTGGATACCCTTCTTAGGCTTGAAGTTAAACTGGTGGATTGCCTTTGTCAGTGCCGTCTTTCTTGCCTTCTCCTTTTCCAGCTGATCGGGATCATCCTCGAGAATAGGGGTCGATGGCGGGAGAGGCGTCTCAACGCGAGAGACACTGTCATTGACACTTGGGTCAATTGATGGTCGAATATCCAGAGAGCCCTTAGCTTCGTGATTCTCGGAACGCGCAGGCTCAGCATCACCTCGTATCGGCGCTGACCAATTCACCATAGATCGCAAAGTCTCAACCAGTGCTTCGATAGATAAACGCTTAATGGCGTATTCTTTGGGGTAATCGGGCTCAGCCTCTGTATGAGGGGCAATGTGGGCGACTGTCAGAGGTGGTGGAAGTGTTGTTTTAAGCTGCCACTCGCTCGCAGGTGTCGTCTTCAGCCGCATTTCTTCGTAGACTTGCTCGTTAATGGTCGTGATAGTAAGTGGAGTCGTAGAAAACTTGGATAAATCCTCGATGATTGTTTGATAAATATTATCAACTGATTGGTCGCAGTCATAATTAAGGTAGATTTCAACCAGAGCCTTGGGGTCGGCGCATAGTCGGTTTAGAACCGTGACGAACTGAAGTTTTTGAGACAAAGGCGCCGTTCTTCGGGCAAGAAGTGCTAAGTAAATCTCGTTCAAGAAAACCTCGATTTCTTTCTATCGCATGTGTAAGCTAGCTGACACAGAACACACACGATAGTCGAACTTACCTTGAAATCGGCGCGCATGTACTTGATCATCAACCAAAAGATCTCGCAGCTAACATTGAAGATTCGGTCGACCGAGCTAGCGCCATTACGAGTGATACTTAAACAAAGATAGAACTTGATGGCCTGCAAAAAACTCGTGGGTTCTCCGCTTTTCGAATTCTTAATAGTACAGAAGGGAGAAGTGAAGACGGTAATGTTGTTGTTGAGAAGTGTGTGGATTAGGTGAAGGGAGATGAGCTTCGAGCGCATGGGCTGGCCGCGGACATCGTAGAGCTGATCAGGCGGTAACACCTTGGTTGACAGGTTACAAAAGGACCGGAAAACAAGATAAGCATCGCGGATGTAAACCTCGTCCTCGGCGTCCAGCGCCTCACCGTCTTCCGTGGGCGAAGAATCGTGCCCTGGCTGATCAGAGGCTGGAGTATCTGTTTCCTTGCGCGCTGGCTGGAGCCGCGTAACCATGGTCGGCCCATCACCCAGGTTTGAGTCGTCAAAGCTCTTGCGATGCTCAAGATCTTTCAATGTAAGCTTGGCACCGCTCTCGGGAGGTTCGGCCGAAGAAGTCGCAGGTTCAGATAGTGTACCCATTGACTTGTCACGGTCTGCGCTGTCATTGGCGCCGTTGGGCGTTTCGGACTGGTCGAAGGTAGCATTGCTGGAGCCATGTTTGAGATGCTCTAGGTTGAGGCGAGCTTCCTTCATATGCAATCTCGTCTTGACACGCTCAAAGACAGTACCGACCATCTGGGTCAAGGTACCTTGGGCAACCTGCTGGTTGGCAGTGCTTCGCGACAGCAGAAAGACATTGTATACTTGTCGCACGGCCTTGAGGAGACCGGCGCCATGAACGACAATCTTGTCATTGAGAACGGCGGCAAGCAAGGACTTGACGATCTGTAGCTGAATTTCGACAGCGGTTGTTTCGCCCTGGAAGCAGTTGCAGATTGTGTCGATGGCTCGCTCGATCAGGGGAGGAGGAACGGGCTCGGTACCCTCTTCGGTTCCCTCGGGAGGGTTACTTGGGACGGAAAAGTACGAGTAGGAGATGAGCTTGCCAATGCAATCGAGGGCGGTCGTAGTGAGTTGGACATTCGTAGAGCGCGAAGCTAGTTGTAGAGGGGCGAAAACAATCTCGGGGTCAGGGAGCTGGTCCTGCTCTTTGATGGCGTCGAGTGCCTTGGTAGCGGAATCGGCCAGCTGCTTGTTGCGCTGAGCATCCTTGGACGAGGCAATGGCCTCGAGCGAGGACACTACAAATTTGAGGGAGCTCATGGGGGAGCGCAAAGGGAGCCAGAGGCCATTCGGTAGGGGTCTAAGGTATCGAGATGGTCGAGGTCGAGGATGGAAGTGGTGAGGTTGACGTCGCTACAATGAAAGAAAGGAGACGTGGAGAGTGAGTGGCAGCTGAAGCTAAAGCTCATAAGCCGCCGTACCTTAACTTTCGGGTCTCGGTTCAATACGCAGATTAGGTACGTTCTTTAGGCGCTCTCCATACAAAGATGAAAGAAACGAACAAAAAGGACGAGAGAAGCAAAGAAACAGCCAGTGTCTTGGTATTGTCACCGTCAGCTTTCTGACCCCTTCTCTCAAAGCTTAGTACAGGCGTATACCAGAGGTAGGGATACGAAGTCGAAGTGGACAGCGTTTCCAGTGGAGGCTCCGCTTCCCGAAAATGAGCTTTGGAACGGGGGACCCTTGGCACCTGGGAGATCTTATATGCATGTATAAACTTTCGAGGAAAGGGAAGTGAACGTAAGCAGTCTCTATAGAGCCATAAGATTCAAAGTTTCCTAGAACACCTATTATTTAATTTAAAAATCATAAACTGTGAACTGAGAGATCATATATGAAGTTAAAAAAGTACCTACCTACTTAGGTACCCTCGAAATTCTGTAAGACAAGTCCTGATTCCTAGACCCCCTGTTGACCTCAATAATTGGCAACGTAAGCTACCAATCGGCAACCAATCAGCAGCTTAAGAGTCGCATACTGTCCCTTAGGCCAGGTACCGGTACAAAGATCCGGGTAGTGGGGGATAAAAAAACAGACTTCTACTGTATAAGGTAGTAGGTACTATGTAGTATCCTTCATGCTGTCATCCCAAGTCCAAGAGCAGATATACACGATCTAACTTGGAACTTTTATATAAGATTGATATTGTAAAGCTTGAGGGTTAGAAAGGTAAGAAAAATGAATATCTGCAATTGAATTGGCAGACTCGCCCTGTTTTCTGCCCCAACTGACGGGACTAGGCGTCCACTCCCTAACATCCATAACCAGCCACAAGAGGCTCAGTAAGTCCCTTCTGTCCACACAGATTCGTAAAGACTTGTGTAGAATCTCTCATGGAAGCCTAGCTTTCTACCAAAAACCCTTTATTATGTCGACAAACCTTTTGGCATATATTCATTCAATACTTAGTCCCCGCTACGCTTGTCAGTATACATCATGTTAAGTGCCGATGACTCTCAGGCCCCCACAACGCAGCAAAATGGCAACACAAAGCAAGCCCTACGCCAAGCTCAAATGCTCAATTCTGCACTTATCACCGATATCAAGGAGATTCAACAATTCGTTAAAGCATTAGAGACAAAATCTAGGCCTGTCTCTTCATCAGGTCTGCCAACTTTCTTACGTACCCTACAGCGCGAAAGTGAGACATTATGCAGTCTCATCGATGAGTTGAGTTCAAGTGTAAGCTTTGAGGAACCTCAACAATCTACACTTCGAGGTCGGAAACTAGAGGCTAGTGTCACTCTCGCAAATCACGGCATTGCTCAATGGGAACGGCTTAAGAAAAGCCACTGCTTTGTCGCCATCAATCAAACCTTTCAAGGCTCATCCAAAGATGCGCGAAAACGGGACATACAAAAGCTGCAGGTTTCGGGGAAAGAAAAGCATAACATGCATCGACTATTGAAAGAACAGGGCCGTGTTGAGGTCGATGTGGTTCAGGGTGGGAAAGAATGGATTGCTGTCAAGGCCATTTCCCGCGATCGTCTTGCCCGTCAAATGAATGATTGCGGCTGGGGATGGGGTGATCATGAGCTTGGTGATACAGTTGATCAAGACGAGTGGGAAGATACCCCTTTTGCAAAATACGTGCAACGGCTGGTGACAGCTGCAAGGATGAATCGCCACGAATATAAATTCCCACGGATACGTCTCATCGTCGCTAACCTTTGTCGAGAGGAAGAACTGGATATTTACCTTCATCAGCTCGAGCACATGGACCCTCTTGTCCAGGTCATAATCGAAGATCAGAACAGCGCCTTTCTCTCAGCGCCCGCTCCGCCCCTTGACGAAGCCATCGAAAACCTCGTTGGTGATGAACTCGCATCGCTTACGCCGACACTAAACCTCGACCACACTATCCTCATTGGTCTCATCTCGGATCTAACTCACCTTAATCTCGAGCCTCAGCCATGGCAGTCACGTACCACACGTGTTCAAATAGAGGAAGAGAATGCTCATGAGGGCGGTCTTATGGCGCGGGTGCTATATCCAGTGTTGGCAGGCCGCAGACTAAATTGCACTCGTGAGGCGGCTGTCCATTTTCACGAAGTGTTACAAACCGTTGGTACCGATACTGAGCGCGAACGTGGGAATTTGTTGATTCCCGAGGATGGAAAAGCTCAGGATAAAGACGTCATTCGCGAGCGCTTTCAGCAACTCTCTGTTCATCCATTGCCGTCCAATGTCCAGATCCCGATTACTGTCATGGATGAATGCTGGGACATGGAAGCTATTACAGATGCTGTCGCCAAAGGCTCTCTTCCCCAGGTTGCTCAAGATGTAGCACATAGTAGTGCCTTCAAGAGCTCCAAGCTATCAATTTTTATGTATGTATGGGCATCAGGACTCACCACAGTTACAAGCAATAAGGAAGTCCGAGGACAGATACGGACTTGGGTTGAAGCATATCGCAAGCAAGACGAAGAAGCCGGTCCCCAAATATGGAGGGTGGATGTGACGAGGAATCTGCTAGCTAAAGCTGCAAAGCCGAGGGAGGGTTGGCAAGAGAAGGATGGAGCCGATGCTGATGTAGGTGGTGATGAATGAGTATGATGAACCGGGATCATAGAAAGGGCATAAGGTATAGGAATCATTTTAGACGGTCAAGATATCCTTTCAGCCAAGCATGAATAAGGACTTGTTAGTTGGACATCCCATCTTAGGAAGATCTTGCCACTGAATATGCGTACATGGACCTTGAACCACTTCACCTTCACTCTATCCAAATATCAGACCGACACTTGAGTTAAATCTGAGATCAACCAAAATTAGCAAATCCTTCGTTGAGCAGAGACTAGCTGTCTGCTTTATTGTAGGATTGAAGGCGCATGAGATGGTCTAAGTGAGACTTCCCTATGCGGTTAGTTCTCACCATGACTTACAGAAACTCGGTCTTTTGGCTCGGTCTTTTACATCCCCGCCGAATCAGTCAATATCCCACGCTATGGCTTCACAAACATGCGTACAACTTTCGACTTGCGTGTTTTTCGCATAGCAAATATCCATTTTCGAATTCTCCGAGTCTAGTTGAATCTACTTCGGGTTCAAGGAACTCGTGACATTAAACATGCCGCGAGACTCACCCCCACTCTCCCTCTCAACGCCGAGCTTCTTCTTTAACACGCCGCTTGATGAGCAAGATCAGGAGAAGACTACGGAGACAACAGTTACACAAGACACTTCTTTCAAATTCCCGGAAGAGACATCCGCTCGCCCTGGTGGAACCGTAATGTCGGCTGCCAAGCCGGAGAAGAAACGGCGCCGGCCGGCCCTTTCTTGTGAGCAGTGTCGGCGCCGAAAGATCCGGTGCGACCGCAACTTGCCGTGTATAAACTGCATCAAGTCCAAGATTACACCTTGTACCTATGCCCCTACACATATACCGGCCTCGCGGGCTAGGAAGTCTACAGGTCATACTACTTCTACTACCACTGCAGAGTCAACCTCCCATGTACCGGCGAGGTCAGCCCCTGCCCTTGATTCCACCCAGAAACAGTCTCCATCAGTTATTCATTCTGCACATGCGAGTCGAACTTCTTCTAGTATACCTAGCTCAACAATAGGATCCAACTCGGGAGCCTCGACAATAGACGCATTGGCTGCAAGAGTTAAAGAGCTTGAGCAGAAGCTTGCTGAAAGCCATATCACACAAGCAGAAGAAAGCAAACTATGCCGGCCAGGAGAGGGCAAGCTATTCCAGAATGAGGATCAGGAAACCGAGTCGGCACCGATGAAAGGAACTGTCTCCAAGACAAGGTTCTTTGGCCAGAGCCACTGGATGAATGGCGCCGATATGGTTCATCACCCATTCTACATCTCTAGAGCTCTTCTAACATGAAGTCATAGTTTCCCGGAGTTCTTCATGTTCTCAAGCATGCAGAGTCTGGAAAGACAGGATTTCCCATGAGCTTTGTCAAATGCAAAACCCTAGCCCGTACGATCAAGGCGAATCGTCTCAAGCCTGTATCAACCGACAAGCTAGGCAAGACTATTCCCGAGCGTGGACTCGCCGACCAGCTTGTTGACATCTACTTCAATACCTTCGAGGGTGTCATTCGTATTCTTCACGGTCCCACATTTCGAGCCGAGTATGAGCGCTACTGGCAGAATCCCGAAGCTGCTAGTGAGGTTTTTGTGATGCAGCTCCAGCTCTGCATGGCTATTGGAGCAACTATGCACGACGATGTCTTTAGTTTGCGTTCTGCCTCTATGCAATGGGTACACGAAGTCCAGATCTGGCTCATGATGCCACCAGAGAAGAGCAGGATGACCATTGCTGGTATACAGATAATGTGCATGTTGATTCTTGCCAAGGCGTGTTGTGCCGTTGGTCAAGATCTTACCTGGGTTTCTATGGGCACCTTGGTCAGGCAGGCCATGTACATGGGTCTTCATCGGGATCCGAAACACCTCGCTGACATGTCTGTTTACCGATCTGAAATTCGTCGGCGTCTTTGGGCAACTATAATCGAGCTCAACCTGCAGTCTTCCTACGATGCTGGAGGGTCACCCCTCCTCTCCCCCAAACACTACGATACGCAGCCTCCGGCTAATCTCAACGACGATCAACTCACAGATGAACCAGATTCAGACAGACAACCCAACGGGGACCCTGAGGCATTGACCGATATGTCAGTTCAGCTCGCGCTTCATAAGTCTCACCAAATCCGTCTTGTTATTATCAGGCATATCAACGGGTTCAGATCCAAGGAGTCATATGCGGAAACACTTCGTCTCAACTCGCAGCTGACAAAGGCATGCCGTACCTTGACAGAGACACTTGCTGCCTTATTACAAGCGCAGAGACGACAACCGCGTAAAATCTTCACCCAGTTCCATAGCTCATTGGTACAGATGCTCACGTACCGCTGCTTCCTTTCTCTCCATCAACCCATGGTGGCCCGCTCCGCGCAAGATCCGACTTATTACTACTCCCGCAAAGTATCACTTGACTCCTCCCTCAAGCTCGCCCAGATCTGCGGGCTCTCAGCACCTCGCTATAGGAATACTCCTCTGGGTGGCTTACCAGACCCAGTGACATGCTTCGACCGTCTCATCACCAACGGTTCGGGCGTCTTCCGTGTAGTTCCTACGCAGACACTCTTCTCCGTCTGCCTTGAATTTATCAAGAAATCAGAAGAGCAACGCGAGAGCCTCGGTGGTTTACCTGCCATGGGCAGCGGCGAATTGCGGTCTGTCCTTGATGCTGCGCAGATATGGTCGAAAGGCCGGTTACGAGCCGGAGAGACAAACATAAAAGGATACTGCTTCCTCGGTGCCGCTATCGCTCTTGCAAATGCGCTTGAGATGGGCCTGTCACAAGAGGATGTTGAGCAAGCTGTTCTTGATGCCGGGGCACGCGTCAGTCATGAGAGCTATGATGTTCTGAAAGAGGTTGCTGAGCGTGAGGGAGCAGCAGTGGTCGAACCAGAGGAAGAGGGAACGGTACCGATCGACTTTCCGGAGGTAGACAGCGATACCATGCAGGGGATTATGGAGATGCCCTTTGACTGGATGGTTATGGGCGATTTAGGCCTGGCTGATATGGGGGGGTTTTCTTGGGCTAGAAATGGTATGGGAATGCCTCAAGAGGTGGATTCGGTTGATCCGACAGTTATATCACACTTTTAAAGCATTGATTGGATTTGAGCGACAAAGCAGCAATTCCACTTAATTGTAATGTATTATAATGTATTTTACCTTAAGACATGACATAGAAAGTTGCCCAATAATCCTAAAAAGATACTTAGGACTTAAAACTGTATACTCTTCAACAACCAGATTTGTCACAGGGTAAGGTGCTTCAATTTGCTAACCCAAGGGCTGAATATCTGTAACGAATTCATTTAATCAAACTAAGTCTCACAACCATGTTGGTGTTTTAAACCCCGATCTTGCTTCAGTGAAGCTTGAGTATAATCTTTCCCAATATACCGAGCCATTCCTTCGCGGCTTTTACATGGTTGATATTGCGCTCAGGGATGTTAGTTGCCAAAACACCGATACCAAATGCCCGACTGAAACGGAGCTTCAACCTCACCCAATCGCTGAATTTTCTTTTTCTTCAATCTTGAAACAGCAAGTAAGCTCGGTTGATGGCTTATAGGGCTGAAGTTATCAATCTCACGCCGGTATTCTCCTAAAGATGCTTCTTCCCATCGATGAATATGCCGAAGCTTCAACAGCAGTAATCATGTATATAAAGATATAACACTTCAACAATGGATATCAATATCATCTTACAACTGTATCACAGAGGTGAACACAAAGCAGTAGCTCGATCTTTCAAACTTACATCTCAAAATGTCCACTCACGGCGAATCCCAACCTACTACACCCGAGGATGAAAAACCTCAAAACAACTTCCCCGATGGTGGTCTCCGAGCATGGCTCGTCGCAGCCGGAGCAGCATCGGCTTTCTTCTGCACCCTTGGCTATACAAACGTCTTTGGAATATTTCAAGCCTACTACATGTTCAACCAGATGCCCGAACGCAGCGCAGACGAGATTGCCTGGATCGGTTCTGTACAAGCCTTCTTGATCTTTGCTACCGGTGCTGTTGGAGGACCGCTGTTTGATCGTTTCGGAGCATGGGTATGTTTCTCTTCTTCATGATCATGTACAAGTTCTGAAATCTATAGGTGCTCCGTCCTGCTGCTGTCTTGTATGTATTTTCGATTATGATGACCAGCCTCTGCAAGGAATATTGGCAGTTCATGCTTGCCCAGGGCATTCTTACTGGCCTCGCCAACGGCCTCATCATGTATCCCGCTCTTTCTGCTGTTCCACAGTGGTTCAACAAGAAAAGAGGTGCTGCAATGGGTCTCGCTGTTGCAGGCTCATCTCTTGGAGCCGTCATCTTCCCTATTGTACTGTCAAAACTCCTTACCAAGACGCAAATCGGCTTTGGCTGGTCAGTCCGCATCACGGCCTTTATCATGCTGCCTTTTCTGGCCTTCTCTGCACTGACGGTCCGCTCACGTTTTCCACCTCGAAAAACGAGGTTCTTCCTTTGGAACTCGTTCAGAAACCTCATGTACGTTCTGCTGATCGTCTCGCTCTTCTTCGGCATGATTGGCATGTTTACGCCGCTTTTTCTCCTGCCGACGTACGCCATCACAAAGGGTATGAGTGAGAGCTTGGCTGGATACATGGTTGCCATGATCAATGGAGCGTCCATCTTTGGACGTGTGATTCCTGGTGTTTTGGGTGACAAGTTTGGACGCATCAACACGCTCATTACGGCCTCCTTAGCCACAGGAATCATCATATTTTGCTGGCCTCATGCCGAAACCAACGCGTCAATCATCGTCGTTGCGGTCTTTTTTGGGTTCTGTTCGGGGGCAATTATCTCCGGCGGCTCTGTAGCCATCACTCTTTGCACCGATGATCCAAAGAATGTTGGCACGTATATGGGCGTAGCCATGGCTTTGGCCTCCTTTGCAGCTCTTGTTGGACCACCTGTCAGTGGTGCCATGATGGATAAATATGAGAGGTTTGAGGAGGTGACGTATTTTGCAGGTTCCATGACCGTATTTTCGGCTTTGGTAGCGACCGGAGCCAAGGGGGTGTCCCCAAAGGGTCTGTTCGGCAGGACTTGAAATTAGCATGCCTAACGGTCAATGCAGATGTTTGACTGCCAATGTATATTATTTAAACAAGAATCTCTTCTTTGAATAAAGATATAAAACCCGAATCTTGCCCTAATCATGTCTCGTGTTTCGCGTATAATATGTCAGCTCCTACCGGCCGATTGAGGACAGCGTGGTGCTGTATCACCACTAACGCATACAAAACCAAGAACACGAATTGCCTTGAGTAGATGCAGTTTATTTCAACACAGCCCGTCTTAAGTAGGATACAGCTTAGCAGAGGCATATCAACAAATTCATACAGCAAAATTTCAAGCAAATTGTGCAGCGAGTAGCAGATGAGCGCAAGAATGAGGGCATATGCAATAGATTCTTTGTCCAAAACACCCCCCAGTTGAAAAGATATAACATTATTAAGCAAGGGTCATTGTACATGGGCTTTTCCGGCCTCGTAAATCCTCCACAAGTGCTGCGGCGTGACAAGACCATGGGGTTCTAAGGGTATCCCTCATAGATCCTCTCCACTGTCTTACACCAGGGTCACTCTCGTAGGTGTCCCCACGGTATCCCAAGTAACCACCTAGCCGCCTCTCTGTCGTTCCCGCCAGAGATCCTCTTCACCATTTCTATAAAAAGGCATTTCCTCGCTCTTGACTGGCCTATCATTGCCCTCCATATGCTTCGTTTTTCAAGAACCATTCCTGGCTTACAGGAGGAGCTCAAGAGGGTTCTCGATGACCTTCTTGACCTCACGGAGCCACTCGGCACCGATGGCACCGTCAACGACCTTGTGGTCGAAGCTGGCAGTAAGGGTGATCTGGTCATCGAACTCAACACCGGCCTCGTTCTCAGCGGGAATGGCAACCTTCTTGGTGGTGCCAACGGCGAGGATGGCAGCCTGGGGAGGGTTGATGACAGCAGTGAAGTGGTCAACAGCGGGGTTCATGCCCATGTTGGAGATGGAGATGGTGCCACCCTGGTACTCCTCAGGCTTGAGCTTGCCGTCGCGGGCCTTCTTGGCGAGCGACTTGACCTGGCTGGAGATGGCCTCGAGGCCACGGCCCTCGACACCGGTAACGATAGGAGTGATGAGGCCAGTGGGGGTGGAGACGGCGACGGAGACATCGACGTTGCTGAACTGGCGGATGTGGCCCTCGCGCCAGCTGGAGTTGACCTGGGGAACCTTGCGGCTGGCGACAGCGATGGCCTTGATCAGGAAATCGTTGACGGACAGCTTGTACTGGCCGTCAGCAGAGCTGTTAAGAGCCTGGCGAAGCTTGAGAAGCTTGCTAACGGAGATAGAGCTGGTGACAAAGAAGTGGGGGTTGGTCTGGGTGGACTCAACCAGGCGGTTGGCAATGGTCTTGCGCATGCCGCTGATGGGGATGTCCTCGTAGGTAGCGCTAGGAGCAGTGGTAGCAGGGCTGCTGATAGCCTTCTTGACATCCTCCTCAGTGATCTGACCGTTCTTGCCAGTGCCCTTCAGGCCATCGATGTTGATGCCCTTCTCGCGGGCAAGTCGCTTGCCGGCGGCGGAGATGTTGGGCTCACGGTCGAGAGCAGTCTGGAGTCGGCCTTGAGACTGGTATTGCTGAGGCTCAGGAGAAGGCTCGGGGGCGGACTCGGACTCAGACTTGGACTCGGACTTCTCCTCCTTCTTGGGGGGAGCGGGCTTAGAGGCGTCACCGCCTGCGTCCTCGATGGAGAATTTCTCGAAAGCGGCAATATCGGTACCCTCCTCAACAAGGACGGCAATGGGCTACAGGAAGCAAAGAATACAAGTTAGTGGCATGATACAACAAGATCGAATAGTGCTGGGTAGAGGAGCAAGATACCCCGAGACCCGAGAAGTGGCCTGAGTGGGTTGAGAAAAATGAAAGACTTACGCTGCCAACGGGAACATCCTTCTCGCCAGCGTCCTTGAGGAGCTTGGCAATGACACCCTCCTCCTGGAACTCAAAGTCCATCTGGGCCTTGTCGGTCTCGATCTCTACCAAGACATCACCGGGGGCAATAGCATCACCGGGCTTCTTCTGCCAGGCGCCAATATTGCCAGCCTGCATGGTGGGCGACAGAGCGGGCATCTTGATGACCTGGTGCTCAGGGAACGAGGCATAGTGTCGCACAACGTGGGCAGCGAAGCCGGTTCGCAGGGCACTGTGAGTAGGGGTGAGGACGCGCCTCCGGAGAGCGGCGCTGAGCATTGTGGGAGGTATGAAGGTCTTTCTGGATGATGGAGCTGTCAGTATGTGACATGGGAGGAGCGCGAATATAGCATGAGGTGAGGTGAGGGTTCGTGGGGGTCGCAGGAAAAAAGAACTCACCGGCCTAAAGGTCAATTGAAGGTAATTCCAAGAACGTGACGTGAGGCCACGAACAGACAAGACAAGGGAGGGGATAGAGGAGGTAGATACAGCTCAACTCAGCTCTGGCGTGAGAAGGAGTGGGAGAGAAAGAGTCGGGATCGGGGATGGGAAGGGAAATTCTTGGGGTTGGATAGACGTGGAGTTTTTTGCATGTTGAGCTCCGACGACTGAGGTACTTTGAAGCTTTGGCGTGGACTAAACCTCTTTGGGTCTTACAGTGGCTGCAGGGGCTTTGAGAAGAACCCGGCGTTTGGTGTGCTGAGTCCAAGATGCGACCGTTGAGAGGGCAACATTTGGGCAAGTTCAGGGCATTTAGGACCGTTTTTAGGGGATCAGAGGCGCTGTAAGCCACTTCACTAGGTACCAGCCATAAGAACTATGACCCGCCAAAGGGAAAAAATGGAAGGGACGCCATCATGGTACCTTGGTTCGGGTGATCATTAAGCGACATCAGCGAACTCGGAATGATTGAGAACGATGATGCATGTAAGTCATTTGATTATCATGTCTTCTTTATACATGAGATAGAAGCCTTGTCATCAATCAACTGTCTTTTTGTCATCTCATTTCAACATCTGGATTTAAATGCCCAGTACAAGTCTCTCTTACTTCCTGATATTTTGTGTTGAGACAATTACTCAGGTGCCTGAAAGTACCTCACATCTTATCTTGCACCAGGCCAAATTTTCTTCTCCTCGGGCAAATTATCCATCCTGACTTCGGGAGAGATCGGCCCGCACGATTGAGGCTAGTTATTGGCTGCTAATTAGGTAAGATGGTTCAAGGGTCCTCGATAACAACCTGATGCCATAGAAACTCCATACAGAGGTCTAGACAAGATTATCGATAAAGTTATGGAGAGAATATTAACTCAAAATTCTAATTAATGGCAATACACCACAGACTGAGCTTTTAAGTGATTAGATTCACAAGTTCACTGGTTGGCTGGTTCAACATTGTACATGGTGGGGCACTTTTCTGTCGACCAGCACAGAACAAACGAAATATGTCTCTCAGTTTGGCTTGGCTGGCTGTTTATAAGACATCCCAAGTTAAACACTTGAACTACTAGTTAATGAATTAGGATACGTTGAATTAAATTGCTTGAATCATAGACTCACCGTGCCATGACTGAAGTCCTAGTCTGACTGTGTTAACTTGCCCACGACTATCAAGACTTGAACTAAGATTCATAGTAAAAAATCTAGATTATTCGTTATTACATCTATTAAGTCACATATATACTTTTCCATTACTCTTATTCCTATTAAATCTCAACCTCCAGCCCACCACACTTTAACCATCTCTTTAGGTCCACTCAACGCCGATGAGAAAGATTTCTTCCTCATAGCCTCTCTGCTCCCTTTGGAGCCTTTAGAGCCCTTTGACCCAGAGTTGGTCGAGTGTCCCTTCATCACCAACACAGATTTCCGCTGGGTGCTGTCAGCCCCGAGCTCCGCTGTCCCTACGTGAACAGCCCTAAGCCTCTCTGCCGCCGGTTTAGGTGGTGGCTTTGGCGGTGGGATTGGCCTCATCTCTACGTCCTCCGGTATATAATTCTTGGGAACAATGGCACGGATCCCAAAGTTTCCTTCTGTTTTCTTTGCTCGGCCGTCACGTCTTCTATCCCGCCCTTTGCGATCCCACCCAAGTTCGAATCGTTGTGGCGTGTCTCCTTCACAAAAGATAGCTTCGAGCTCGCTGTCTGGCTGCCATTGTGCGGCTCGGGGTAGCGATTTGAAGAGGTTACCGTCGACGAGAAGGGCCGTGATGGATGCGATAGTTGTTGGCGGACGAGGAAGTCGAAGCCGTCGCCAAAAGACCCACGATATGATATGGAGTAAAAGTAACGCTCCCACGAGACCCTGAAGAATACGTGTAGCAACCTCATCTTGACGAAGTCGGACACTTCCTGTCATCTTGTTGGCGCTGATGATTGGTACGGCTTGTGAAACAGGTTCATCAGGGCGAACACCACTGACAATGTTGGTCCCGTTCACCGCTGGAAACGTTCCTCTTGGTGAGAGATGACGCCGGCTTTTGAAATTCAATGACTGAGCTCTTATGATGCCATGTTGGAGTAAAATGGCAGATTGTACTTCGTCTGCAGCACTAGAGGATGAGCTGCTGAGCGTGTCCTCAGAAACAGCGAACCGAGAGGCGTTCAGCATTGCAAAAAAGGGATCAAAGAGCCCATCTGCAGAAACATTGACGAGTGATGAGTAGTCGAGTTCTGGAATGGCGACACTTGTATCCTGGGACGTGCTTCCGGTAAGAATAGGGGGGTGATCTGGGTAGATGTGTAGTCCAGGCCCATGAAGAACGGCGTTGACCTCAACTGCCTCGATCGTCTCGTTGCAAGCAAGAGCATTGATGCTACTTACGGAGACATCGCTGCTGTTCATATCATCCAATTTTCCCCAGACGTATAACCAGTCAGAGCATTGCGAAGATGATGCCCTCTTTCTCAATCCAACACCAAAGACCGTACTCGTTCCCAAGCTTCTGTCAGCTTGTGCCGGAAATGAACTCATTGTCGTTCCGATAATCGCGTTGCTGCTGTTTCGAACCCCATCTCCACGACAGCTCTCTCCCTCGAGGTCGACTCGTAGCGGATTGACGGTCCTGTCATCGAGTTCGTACGCGAGTGTAAGGTTGGTGGATATCTCGTCGGATAGATATTGTCGACACGTCATCTTTGGACGAATAGCTGTCAGTCGCGCGCTGATCTTCAAATCCTCGCTATCATCGTCTTCCGCTAATGATACTCTCGGTATGTTGAGATCAGCATAAGTAAACGCTGGATTCGGAGCGTTACCGGCGAGGATTAATGATGCCATGATAGTGTCGTTGGTACAGTCGGTGCAAATAGGATCGTCTGGGGAAGATGATAGGGTGTTTGCGAAGAAATCTTGGGTGCGAAGAGGAACGCTGCTGTTGCGTACGATTGGCATAGGTTCGAACAGAGGAGCAGACGCAACGACCACAAGAAGCGCAATAAATCCGCCAGAAATCGCTGTCAAAGCGGCAATATCTCGAATCCTAAATGCTCTTCGCCACGCTACATGCCTCAGTGCGTTGACAAGATTCAGCCCTACGGTTTCGTCAAAGTCGCCCTGGCGTGAGAGGTGAGAAAACGGCGATAGAAGTCTGGTCCACCATTCCAAAGAGAGCATGTACATGGCCACGATGAGGAGTACCAAGGCCGGTACAACTGTCCATGCCATATATGCTGTGTCGTTGTCCATGGTTCTTAGTCCGTTGTCGCGCTGCGAAGCCCTTAGAGAGATCTCGAATCCTATGATAATACACGCAAGAATGAAAATATATAGCAGTCGGATTATCCCAATTAGAGGAACAGGCTGCCGCCATGTCGAAGGGTCGAAGCGCCGTGGAAGCATGTTTCGAGGGGGAGCTTTGCCACCAAAGATGTGATAGTAGCCCAAGTTCGGATTCTCGAGCTTTTCATGGCCTTCTGCTCCGCTGGAGTAGGTAGATCCCTCGAGTCTTGATCGAAGAGCTTTGTCATGCGCAGCTCCCATGCCTTTGAGACACTCGACCAGCGGGTGGCTGTGTGCCACTACTGAAGCCATGCCAACAACTGTGCTAGGGTCTCGTGGGAGGAATCCTTTTCTAGGGACCAGGCAGATCGTCACTATAGTCAGAGCAAAACAAATCGCCAGAAATGCTGTCATAAGATATGCGGGAACAGGTCGTACAACGAGACGTCGTTCAATGTAGCTAGCAGTAGCTGTCGAGGAACTCGAGGATGTCTCCATCATGGCATATCGAGCCATCAAAGCTGAGTACTGCGCATAAAAGTCTTCAGCAAGCTGTCTCAGGGTATCCCCATCTGTCAATGAATCTAGGTTGGGTAATCCTTCTCCCTCTCTTGATCTCATTGCAAGCGCAGCAGACATGGCTTCGTCGGAGTCGAGAACAGCATCGTCACTATATAGTTGGTTTGAGGACACAAACAACTGCATTTCAGTCGCCTCATCGGTCTCGAGGGTGTCGAATAAAGCCCGTGCGATAGCCCACGGATGCACTTGATCAAGGGTGGTATTCGTCGCTTGGTCGTCTGGTGTAGTGGAAAGAACCGTTTCAAGGTTTTTTGAAACTTGTATCGTGGTAATTGCATAGTTTGGTTTGCACAGATATGCAACTGAAGATGATATACTGCCATTTACCCGACTGTTTGAGTTTTCTGATTGCCGCTCGAGCTGGTTAATATCCAAATCGAGAACACCAGCCATGACGACTATTCGCTGTTGGTCGAGCTCAGTAGAGCCACCACAACTTCCCGGCTGAAATGCTAGAAACGCTCTCGAAAGGTCGTCGTTTGTCGTACTCGTCAACTTGGTGCTTGTAAAGGCTTGTTGCGAAGAACATGCCGTCCTTGACACTGTCATGTTGAGTAAAAGAGAATCCCCCTCTTCCAGCCGTATTGAGTCCATAGTCAGCTCTGCCTCTTCACAATCCAGACTACCAATGAACCCATCCACGTCTGCCGTGATTTCGAGAAGTTCGGTTATGTCGCTAACAAAAGGAGTGTATGCTGCTCGAGAGGTAACGCCATTTGGATAGGTGATGTTGTTTGTTTCCAGGGCAGCCAAAGTAAAGTACGGCAACGATCCTATGTCTTCTAACCCAGCAAGACTGTTAGTGAACTCGGATTGCAGAGTTATGGCGGACTTGTGGCCAGTAACAGTGATAACTCTGGGTGTAATGAAGGCCGTAGAGAATATAACAATTAATTTGAAAATGATGCCAGCACTGGCTGGAGCTGCAACGAGCCAGTCCTTGTTTCGAATGGCTTTGATCATGGCCATAGGTTCAACTAGGGAAACGTAATCCAGCAACAGAGACTTGTCAACTTCGACTTCGGTGTTCAACAAGCGAATCCATGGCATAGCAGCTGAGGCTTGAAACTCGACCCTGGTCCAAAAAGCAGCAACGAGAACAAAAACCAAGGTCGTTCCATACTGCCACAGATACCTCGAAACATCATCAGACTGCCGGAGACCATCATTGTGCTCGGATAGCTGCAGCGAGATCTGCAGTCCCGCAATGAGAACCACAAACACGAGTGCGTACAGAGCCAAGATTCGTCGATAAAGAAAGATAGGACGCCATGGAAGTTCTATTTGAGTAGGTTCGATTGGTGACTCGTTTCGTATCGAAGGAGTTAAAGATCGGCTGATTCGGGACCTAATGCTTCCCAGAAAGGGCCACCGTATTCCCCTGGATGTTCCCGGTGCTGCGTAATCGCTTTCGTCGTATTGAGCGGACGAAGTGGCTAACCTCTCAGAATCGAAGAATGAAGCAACAGTTCCAAGCTGAGAGCCAGCGCGCGAGTCGGATCTGCCAACAGCACTTGATGGGCCCGGTTCTGCCGGATCTTCAACTCCATGGACGGCGCGAATATGTCGATGGTAGGAATCGACGGGCTGTCGTACTATGGGACGAGCAAGATTTGTGTTCTCCTCCGTTTGTGTATCCATAGTCGCTGAGAGATTGGGTAGTTATCTGATGGCCGGTCCGTCGCCGTATCTGGCAGCGTGAGCATGATGCTAAGAATAATCGCTACCGTGGAGGAAATCCCACGGCTTTACATCGCCATGTTGAGAATGAATGAGTGTATCAGCGAGAAAAAGGGCCTTGTAGAAGAAGCTGATACGACGTGGTGAAACGTTAGAAGTGAAAGAGAAAAAGAGCGACGAGGAACAAAAGAATGGACTCAGCCAAGGCCAGGGCTGGAAAGTAATTGGAAGAAAGTTTAAAAAACGAGAGACGTAAGCAAAGAAGCAAAAAAGGCAGACATGAATAACGGATGGTATTATGCAGCAGTAGTAGAAGAAAGAAAAGCAAATCAGGTTGCTACATTGATATCAAGGACTACCTTGCACTACCTAAGTTCCCCTCCTTGTATGTAGTCTAGTCCCTTGAGCATCAGTATGACCTAATGCTAAGATAAAGAACGGCTTGTCCTCTCTCTCTCTGCAGTTCCCCGTCCCTTGTCTTGGTTCTTGTTCTTGGTCGGAGGAGCCTCAAAATGTCGTCGCTTCTCCGTGTCAAAAGGAGACGGTAGCCCACAAAAGGATAGACGTAATCCACTTGAAACGTACCTGACAGGGATATCTCCTTGAGTTCCGAACGACAGGTTTTATTTATTGACCGGGGTAATCGATAGGATTGCGACGCTATGATTTGGCTACGGACTTGTTTTTTCTTTCTCGTTTCTCCGCGTCGCTTCGCTTAGAATAAGGCGTTTGGGAACGCGATTTAGTTGCTTCATATGGTCGATATGGGTCACTCTCTAAGTTCGGAGAATATTACAAAGGGGGGAACTATTGTCACTCTTGCATATTGTGAGGATTTAGCTCGTGATAAACGGTCCAAACATATTTTGTTTTTTTCTACGGGGAATCTGCATGTGCTGAGGGTATCCCTGTTCTTTATGCAGTTGAACAAATCACTCACATACGAAATTGCATTCGTGTCTCGGAAACATGCTATGACATTGTGATACCTGGTAGAGATCCTTGCCTTGTTCCAATCAATACGAATAAAGATGCCTTTTATATGAAATACCTAAGCAAGTAAACAACGCGTATGATATAGAAACGTTTCGACGATAGGCAGGTCATTGCTTGGGCCTTGGCATGGAAATTAACGGGATGAAGCTGCCCCATCCCCTACAATAGTCCGTGCTGGTCATGCTGCAAGGTAATCACATAGTCATAATAGCTTTGCGAATAAGTGCCTAGGATTAGGATGAGGACGAGCCGGGCATTAAGTGTAATTACGCGGTCTCACTAATCATCCCACCGGGAAACCTTTCCACGTGAAGAGCCGGACAAGCCGGAGAATACATTGTAAGAGCCTGGCCGTTTCGTTTCGATAATCAATGCATAGGTAGGTATAATCTCGTCTTGAGACCTCAAAGCGGTTGAAATGAAACATAGTTTCAAGCTGCCTACCAACACACCGTTGCGTTGAAAAGCACAGCCAAAAAGCCACGCGGTCCAGCCGGTCCAGGCGTTGGATGTCACAGTCTAGGTCAACGTCTAACGTAGTGTCATCCGAAGCTTGGGCTGCCGAGATCTTGACGGCGACAGATCGGCAGCTAAACCAAGCACTGCAGTTGTGTGGTAGATCAGTTGGTATGAGGCTGTTGATCTCCATTCAGCCATGATTGCAGCCAACATCCAACTATATATGTAGTATGGTGATATCAAGTCGGTACTTGAAGATAACAAAATAAGCTCGCAGCACTTATAGCATGACAATCAGGCTTAAGAATCATTCAGACGGGACTGCTGTTGTACTTTCATACTGTTCTAGAACGGTCGGTTGGCTTACGGATACGGTTATGTGACAGTGCGAAATATCTTCCCGCACATTCAGCTTAACACTTCGTACCTAATTCAGCCTTGCACGCGCATCGTAGCCTAATCCTGCGGTCAATCTATTTCAAGAAGCATTTTATCAATCCTTCATATGCTCAACAATGGGCTCCTCAAGTTCCAAGACTCAGCAGGCGAAAGCCCCGCCAGCGAGCGCCATGTCAGCAGACAACTCACAAGGAGCTTCAGTTGCTGCACTGGAGCTATCCAGCGCGCTCAACGAGACACTAAGCGAGATTGATCTAAGTGGTGAGTGGCTGTCTAGAAAGACTTGGTAGCATGTTTGGATAGGTAGTTAACAACCTGTCCACGCGACAGGCAGTTTGAATGAACAGCTCCGGCAGCTGCTTCAACGGCTGGATCAAGAAGCATCCAAGTACACCAACTCCAAAGTCAGCGATGGTGCATCAACAGAATGGAATCCGTAAGCCATATAGTCTTTTCCACATTGTTTTACGTTCTAAGTTATCTTCACAGCCCCCAGGCGGAGGTACAGCTTATATCTGCGGCATGGAAATGTGCCCGGGCAACTTATGACCTTGAAAGCACTATTGCCAATACCAGTTACTGCACGTTTCACAATCAACAGGTACTCGAGCACTCTCTCACTGGAACTGTCAAGGCTATCACGTCAACTCTCGTTGAGCAGGTGATAGAGTTTGGGGAAACAAGCGATATGTTGCCGGTTCTGGTTATTGCAATACGCGGCAGCGCCAGTAAGATGGACCATATCGTCAATGCCAACTCTCGGCCAAAGGCTACAGAAAGTTTTATTGTAAGTCTTCTTCGGAGACTCATAAACTGCCTCGCTGGATCTTGTTATATCTACATATCAATGACTTAACTCTCAACTTTAACTAATGCTCATAGCATCCTGGTTTCCTGTCCCAACCAGGTCTTCAAGCCCACTCTGGGTTTCTGAACAGTGCCTGGGCTCTAGAATCCATCGTTGCCGACCAAGTCAACAAATATATCCAGAGCTTCAACAAAGGCAATGGGAAACAGCCGCACATCCTTTTTACGGGTCATTCTGCTGGTGGAGCTGTGGCACAGCTATTGTATCTTCATCACATAACTGACAAGAACCTCGGTGAGTCGTCAGAGTACAATTCGAGTGTCGAGAAACTTGGCTTATACCATGAAGAAGATTGTTCAAGGTTCTCATGCGTTACATTCGGCGCACCTCCTTGCGTCACAGCACCTGTTGATCTCTCCCGCTATCAACCAAATGGCAGTACACTGTGCGTCAATATCATCAACGAGTTTGACGTAGTCACTCGAGCCGACAAACCTTATATCCTATCCATGGTGGACCTTGCGAGAGCGATGCTAGACTTGCCACCGAACGCATCTGTTCTTGCGCATGAAACGGACGATGAAATAGTTGGTGCCGCTCTAGAAGCCACGCACGACAAGAAGTCAAAATTGACATTCAGGCTCTCCCAAAACTTTGAGAAGAATTTGCACATAGAGGACGCTAATATCTGGCAACTACCAACCCCATTCTATCACCACGTCGGACCAGAGGTTGTCCTATTGCTGCGTTTAGCTGAAGGTCGTATGATTCTTAGAGCAGTTGAGATGACGTCCGCAGAGTTCCAAAAGCTAATTTTCTGCCGGGTAGCTGTTCATGGGAAAAGGTGCTACGGAGAAAGAGTTGAGGCATTAGATCAGGGACACTTTAATGGTCGATTGGGTTGGGAGTCGGATAAAGACTACAAGGGAAAAGCCTCCTAGAGTCTCGCTCGTTGAAGCTTTTGGTACCAAGGGCATTATACGAGAGCCTCTATAGACAGCTATTTGCGAATTGGTAGCTTGACATGGTTTCTTCGCCTTGCAGCCTCCACGGCACGATAATACTCGACATCCGCCAGTATCGTACTAGCAAGATCTTCAGCAAAGGTTGAGAGACGCGATTCTTCCAGAAGCCCATCTCTTTCAGAGTCTTCAAGAGCCGACATGATAGCCTGGCATTCCCAGCACAAGCAAACAGAGTAATCCTGCCCGAAATGAATACGGTAGAGTGTCTGCGTCTCATCATTTCCAGTGGCTAGTGTCGACTTTCCAATCTTGTCATCATGGTTGATGAAGCGGCCACACCGCGCCTCCATCGAAGCTTTGTACGCGGCCGCAGAGAGCTGGCTCGTGTGCCAGACGAGGTCGATGTCCAGTGCTGGCACAAGCATCTTGCCGGGGTAGAGTTTGAATAGCTGGAGATAGTTCTCATAGCGCTCTACTGCCCTTTGCAAGGTGCCCTTCAAAGCTGGGCTGCGAACCCAGAGGTGGCGGTTCATTTTTTTGTTGAAGACGCGTTGACGCTCGACGTTGTTGACAAGCTTGCTGACGATATCATGGTGGTCAAAGGTTTTGTCGATGTCCAATGTCTCACTCTTGCCCGTCTGAATAAGGTATTTAAATAAATCACCACTTATTGCTGATTCTTCTTTGGGAACATCCCATTGCTTGGCCACAATGTATACCCATGTGCCACGGATAGGACCTTGGGACCAGATGGCCTGGTGCTGTGCTGTGGTTAGCCAGCTGGTTGTGCTGGGGTCATTGACAAGTAACATACAATAAAATTCCAAGGAAAGTTAACCCTTGGGAGGTATTTCCAAGACCTGAGTTTACAAAAATCCCAAAAGTCAGAAGGATTCAGGAGGAAAGCATGCCAAATCATCAGGACATCTAAGTGCAGGGTTAGTTGCATGGCTCTATGAAAAGCATGGTATACGTACCCACAGGAGGCAACCATGAAGATTTTGTCATTGATATACCAGCTTCGATATCATCTGAGTCGACTTTCGGCATCTCCATTGCCATCCAGGCGTTATAGCTCTCGGCCCAAACTAGGAATCTCTGTACTGCTGCGCTGAGGTACCACGTCCACTTCTTGGGGTGCTTCTTCTCCCATATCTCATTCCGTATCTTTACTTCTTCATTGACATACTTTTTCAGGCCTTTGACATACTTGCGACGATAGATCGTTTTGGTTTCCTCCCCTAGGCCGAATGTCTGGTCGAGTTCCTTGGAGTCTACGATCTTGATGCGCAGTGCATGAAAGACCTCGAGTAACTCTAGATGAACTGCACACTGAGCTGAGGTTGGCAGGTCGTTATTGTGAGAGTCGTTTAGTTGGTTGAAGATGTCTGAGCTGGGAATTATAGGATTTTCATCCATCGTGGTAGCTGACGGGAAATATGAAGATGATATCTTCTGGTTGACATCCTCGCTGGCTTGATGCAGAGCACCCAGGTTATATCCGATGATATGTGACATGGCTCTACAAGATTCTTCCGGATTATGAGAGTTGAGTGGTATAATGAGACTGTGGTCTTGAAAGTATTAACGTCCACTCTTACAGCTTATTATCAGCTGTAATAGAACAAACATTGATTTCCAGGCTGCGTACTGTCGATAGATTGTCGTTGATATCACCAGATTCTCCCAAGTAGTATGCCCAAGCCATATATGAAATGTCAGCCCAGGCAGAATCAGACCCTATGAAGTTAGCTGTGATTATGTCCTGCAGACCATTCTTGATGCTGCTTTGCAATAACAGGGGATCCCTGTCGGTACTTGCAGACACAGCTAAACTGCATGAGATGTCTAGGTATCTTCTAGCGCCTCATCTGCGGAAATAACTCACAAAACCGCGGAATTCCAGATGATCTGATGACCTCTGGCTCCGAACTTGCTGTTTTCGGTTTCAAAGACCCTGCGAGCTGAACAAACTAAACAGGGTCTTTGTTGCCCGATGCTGATGCTGCGCCTCGGGCGAGAGGCTGCCTGTGAGGCTGTCGACGATGCCTATTTCTAAGATCACTCAGGCTAAGTAAACCGTCTTACACAACCACTAAAGACTCAAGATGTGAATAATAGACATCTATCTATCTATCTTGCTTCAGCAATCACTAACAAACAACCGTCTTACTTGAACAAACTCAGCCCGCCACAGTCATCAGTCACACACTCACAATGTCACGAATAAAGAACAAATTTCTGCCTGTTCTCTCACGGCCATCTCTGCCCACATCTGCTATCACCTCTGCACCAGATATCTCTTGGACCCGTGTCGGCCCTGGAAAGGATCATGTTCTCTCCGAGCTAGAGAGTTTGTATTGGGATGGCGTCAAGGCCGAACTTGAGAACATTGTCCGCACCCTCAAAGCCTGGCAGCAACCAGAATACTCCGATGTCTCTGTTGAAGAAGAAGAAAAGGATGAGCACATTCATGGCTTTGACACCTTTCTTGATCAAGTCAGTCAAGAATCCCGAGCACATGCTATACGATATGGTCAGTAATACATGCTCTGGCTAGACTTGATCGTGTTAACGCAGCAAAGGGAAAATGAGAGAAAGGCAGAGCGAGCTTGGCCGAGGCTGGAGGAAATATCGCGCGTTTGCTCCTAAATCAGCCAAAGACGCTTTTATAGATAGCATATCTGATCGCATTGCCCAACAATCTAGTGATCAGATCAAAGTCGACGTGAGGGAGTCGATCAAGAGTACCTCCCCCCTTATTTCTTTTAACGGCAAACACTGACTTCTATCTCTAGCCATTACCAAGCTTAAAGGAATAGAGCATCGGGCATGGATGCTGCTACAAGCTGCCGGTATGCCCACACTTCAAATTACTACTCAGAGATGAGACAACTAACAAGTTTGCTAGGCTTCCTAGATATGGAGAGACTGATTGAACACCGGCCACCACCTGATAGGTTCGGCTTTTGGAAGAGGCCGGCTATCCCTCAGCGTGAGTCCCATCCTTTTTGTGGTTTTTTCTTCAATGCCTACTTTTACTTACACCATGCTAGTTACACTCTCTGAGTTTAGTAAAGATTGGGTTCCTAATTTCAAGCCCCTCCACTGTATGAGGCGGCAATGCAAAAATCTCATACGAGGAAGTATGTTCGTTCGCGACGAAATCGGTACGGATCCCGCCATCATCTGCGAAGAATGCTATCGAAGCCACTACTACGGAAAGGAGTCATACACAAAGTCCTACAAACACTGCATCCTAGCAGAGACTATCACACCTGAAATAAGCAGAAAGATATGTCGATGTTTGGGGCTGCTTCATTACGACACCAACGGTGAGCCTCTGAGCCTCTACCCCATTGAGCGGGAAGAAGTACATATAGGCGCTGGAGGCCCTTCCTACCTCCAATGTAATCTTCTCAGACTCGGTGAATTTGTTGCTTTGGCCAAGTACGCCGGGCTCGGGAACAGTGTAGGTGTCAAGCCTCGGTCTAAGAAAGAGACGACCAAAGCCCAAAAACAAGCAAGAGAGGATGAGGCAGCCGAAAAGTACAAATACAGGCCAAAGTATAGATATGGAGGCAAAGACGAAGAGTCAATCAGCGAGTTCGAATCTGAGAGAGTTCTTGGAATCCCAAAGCAGCGTCTTAAAGGGATGAAGACAGTTGAGTATACCAGCTTGCATGCAAACGATCGAGGTCCTGCGTCTAGCGCTACCAGTGTGGCAGAGGAAGCTGAAGCAGATGAGGACATACCTTTGTTCTTCAGGAGATATGTGGAAAAGTATCCCTATGGGAATGTCCACATGGCACTCCGAGTTGGTCCTCTGGTCATTGAGAATGGGGTCTCTCAGTAAGTGGTTCACTTTACAGCCGGGCTATGAGCAGTAACTGACATATCTGTATAGTAGCAAAGGTGGTGCCCTAGTCTCGCTTCGAGAAATGCCCGTATTTCACGAGCGTTTCCATCTTCAGACCATGCCCGGACGCGACTTGGCAATCGGGGGAGGTTCTGATCGACCCGTATGGCAGCGCAAGCGACAAACTACAAGCCGCAAGAGATACAAAGCTATTATGAAGCAAGTCGTGGGTGTGCCTTTCAGCGGGAGTAACATTCTCCCTCATAATGAAGAGCTTGCCGTCGTCAAAGACCTCCTAGCTGCTTGTGAGCAACCTTTTGACGACCCTGGTTTACCTGCGTCCGATCAGATCAAGCTTCTCAACTCGGCACTTGAGCCAGTTCTCTCAAAACTCAAGAACCTTCTCAGTTCAAGAGTTAGAGTCTATCTTAACAGCATCGCGGGACGTCTCTTGGACAAGAACGTCAAGCTAGCCTGGAGCGCAACAAGCAATAACTGTCAAACATTCTGCAGCTCTCTCATCAACCGAGATATCTTCGAACCACTTGTTAACGGAAACATCCACAACCTACCCCAAGAGGTGTCTCCTCTCTACATCATGAGCTTCGTGTGCCCAGACGAGGGCTACAAACAACGAGGTGTGCGGACAAAGTTTGATGTCCCATTCGGACTCACAGAGGAATACCTTATGCGCTTCCACTTTGGCCGCCACGATGATGCTGATATCATTGATACGTATCAAGAGTACTGGTACGACTGGGGCGCTTTTGGAAGCACTTTGTATCGATATCAAGACTTATTCCCCTGGGACTGCACAGAAGCTTATGGCAGGTATCCCACCAAGTGCGGCGACTGCAACCTCGCCAAGCACGTATGGGCATTCCCTTTTGACTCATGGTCTATATCCTCTCACCATCTAACACGAGATCGTCACATGTACGCACCAGCAATGACAGACCAAAACTTGACAGCCGTCGGCCAAGGTGCCACTTCAAGCTCGTGGATGCGGAACAGACTTACCGTCCTCTCAGCAATGTCTGTTCTTCACCGAGCTGCCACAGCCATGGCTCACACGACCAAGTTCCAAAAGGCCACTGCATGGCTGCACAAGGGCCCTTCACACACTATGCTTGATCCGTCTCTGGCTAGAGTGAAACTCGGTGGGATTCACCGTGCCCAGCCTTGTAGTCACTACTTTGAAGCCGGAACATACATGCACTACTTCATTGCGCCGTGGGCGGCTCTTACTCGAGAAAAGCAGATCGAGGCCTACGAGTTACATCGTGATGGTCGTGTTAGACTACCCGACCTCCCAAGAAGTTCCAGAAAAGCTCGCTTCGGTGAACATACTCGGAAGGGTGAATACAACTTTACGGATTTTGCAGGCCAAACCTCTTTCATGGATATCAACTCTCCCATGGACACCAAGGCGGACCATCATCATATAGGCATGGACCAGGTGGGCGAATTCCTATATTCCGATTCCCACTTCAGTCCCACTTCCGAGATATCTCAGCCTCATATATGCGGAAGCGGCTGCGGAAGTGCTACGCTCAACGCCGCGGATTGTGCGAGTGCAGAGGCCGTCAGAACAGCGGAGGCGGCCGCTGCTGCTGCTATTGCTGCGGCCATCGCTAATGAGTCACACTCAAGCTGCGGCGGCGGAAGCTCCAGTTGGGGAGGAGGGGGTAGTAGCTGTGGTGGTGGTGGCAGTAGTAGTGGCGGTGGTGGAGGTGGTTGTGGTGGAAGTTCAGGTTTTTGAGAGACCAGGCATAAGCGATATCCTGTAAGTGTGGTTTTCTATGTAGCTAGAACTTATTTCGACTGGTTACTAGGTATTCTTAGTTGAACAGAGTTCTTGTGGGCTTCTGTTCCGTGTAGTAGATCCAATACCCGCTCAACATGTGGGCTGCTCCGCCTCCAATTCCATCAAGAGATCAGTTAAGAATTACAGGGCATAACTCTAGATAGTTTAAGCAGAGTTCCACACAGCCAACTGGCACCGATGTCAAGTCGACTAAACTTCTTTTGAGTTTCACGGCCTATCCTGCAGTTCCTACTAGTTGTCCAAGTTCCGAGCCTTACCCCAACGACATTGTAGAACCGAATGCCGAAGTAAAAGGTTCGCCGCTACATTCACCTGCATATGATAGCGCATATAGAATTCGCAGCATCTGCAAATACCAAGTGCCTAGTCGTGAAAACTGAGAATTCATCTCCACGCCGAATGCCCTACCGATAGATTGGAGCACAACATGAGTCGTGTTCGAGCGGGAGATCCGCCTGTCAGACTCTTAACTCGCAAATCCGGAGCCACAACTACCTAGAAGGATCGCTTGGAGCTGAAGGTTTTTCTTTGCCACTAGTTAGTTGTTCTATTTACTTCGCCGCGACCGAGTCGTCTCTTCGGGCACGGTACTGGTTGGGCCGACGACATGGCATCGGTGCAACTAGTGCTGCTGTCAGTTGAGCGATACCATGGGGATTGACTCTAAGGGATTTCTATGACAGGTGAAGAAGTTCAGCTTCTGGAGACATTCCTTATCTTGGGAAAGACCTCGAAGGTGTTTTCGTATATGCCGATATCTATGGTTTACTACACGACGACAACAGCCACTCAACACTTTTGTAAACTTGACCTTGCTGACAATAGCAATAGAACCGTCACAACCTTGCCAATAATGCATACACTTTAATAGCCTCCACCTCTCTTGCAACCCTCTATCTCAACTTGTTGGTCTCCGCTAGTCCTGCCTGTCTACTCTTCTCCACAACACCACAAAAGCAAAGCATCCACAAGTTTCTGCCAAGAGCTTCCACGACAGATGTGACGAAAACAGCGGAGTCATACAAACGGACATATCGGACAAAGTGACGACCGAAAACCTTGTACCGCTCACTGTACTGTACATGCATATTGGCATGTCACTCAGCAGGAAAACCACTTACTCAACGCCAAGTCTGTAGGGTAGGGCAGGGCTTTCTCTTATCGCCTCCACCAACGCCACGTTGTGATGCCAGGTACAAGACGTTAGTCAGGGCACACGCTACTCCGATTGGACCCAAGATTCAGGAACCAAAAAGCCGTTGAGGCAAATGGCAAACCTAATTGTAAAGTTTATGCCTCACCACTGAGAGAGAGCCGTTGTAGTAAGAAAGTTTCTTCTAATTATCAGCGGGCCGCTACCGAGGAATGAGAATTCTAGGTTTGATTACCTACATCGTGTAGCATAGCACGAAAGCCTTTTCGTCACATTCAACTAAGGCAACACAAACTCAAAAGTCTCAAACACAAGTAATAAAGTCTATTCACTCACAAACCACTACCGGAAGACTCTCCCACATGGAAACACTTCTCCCGCGGAAAAGGTCCCACTAGCCGCTATATTGAAACAAGTTGAACCTGCATTAGCTCTTCCCTACCAACGCACGTCGTGGACACTTGAGAGCCTATCGCCCAAAGCCCGTTGGTCATGACTCCATCATTGAGCAGTCAAGGGAGAAAGAAAAAGACGCAGAGTTGCAGAGATTTCGGTGGTGATTGAAGGAAAGAAAATTCTACCGAGTTAATGGAGGAGGCGTGTACTCCACACCCACTGTGACTTGGATGCCATCATATTGATCCTTTGACAGTGTGAGATCCCAAGACCGATCGATCTGGAAGGATTCGTGATGGATGACTTGGCGTATAGCTTGACATGGTTCGACCACGCAACCTCGGACAATCGAAATCTGGGACTTAGGCGAGGGATCAACATAATAGATTAACTCAGTTTAGATGAAACATGGGATTTGACTTCAGTACGTTGGCAAGATGAGAAGTGAAGCAATATATATCATAACAGTACTATGAATATATACTATAAGAAGTTTTAATAAATAAGATCCCAAAGCCAGTATCCAAGGTGACCCTTGTTTTCCTTCGGCAAAACACGCTGTCTATGCCAAGTAGTCATCCAGAGATAACAGTCAAAATCCGCGCACCGTAAACACCAGGTATAAGATAGAACAAGACCCATTCTATAAAATCAACAACTCGAAGCAGAGATAGCTTAGCTGGAGTAGTCAATCTCGACAGTGACACGGGCCTTGCCGGGCTTGATGTTAAGGCCAATGCCGTCAAGGTCCTCCATGCCACCGAGGTAGGCGTTCTCGCCAGTGCCGCCGGGGTTGATGGTAGAGCAGGTGTTGTGGCCGCAAACTCGGAGGCCGGGAATCTTCTCGCCGTGAGCGGCAGAGACGAGGCAAGAGGCGTCAGCACCGGACCAACCCTGTTTGCGCTTGCTGCCAAAGTCGAACTCGTACCAGGTACCGGACCACTGACCAATGGGGGTGGTGGGAATCTCACCAGCGTGGCAGACACAGCCACCCTGAGAGTCGTCGTCAAAGGCGACATCCTGAGAGCCCTCGGCGGGGACGCTGAAGCTGAGGGCCTCGTTGTTCTTCCAGAAGCCGTCGATAAGACCCTTGGGTCCAATCTTGTTGAAGCAGACACAGTTCTTCTCCTTGGTGTCGTCGTTCTTGAAGGTGGTGACATAGTCGTACTTGTCAGCAACGTCGGAGTCAATGGTCATGATGTTGCAGCCAAAGTTGCCGGGAACACCAGTGTTGCCAACGGCAGCGATATCCTCAAGGGTGGCACGCTTGGCCTTCTTGCCGCCACAAAAAGGCTTGTAGCCGGAGCCGGACTTGTTGTGCTGCTTGCCCTTGTGCTTGGGCTTCTCCTCCTTAGGGGTCTCCTTGGGCTCCTCAGGCTCGGCGATGGGAGCAATGGGATCGACAGCGGGAGCGGGAGCAGGGACATCTGGGACGTCGTACTCAGGAACCTCAGGAACTGCGGGAGGATCGGTAGGGACGTCGCCAGCGGTGACAACATGGGTAGTGTACTCGACGACAGTGACGGGCTTGTGAGCGACGACGAATTCACGACGGTGGTGGGCACGCTGGTGAGCGTGGCCGCTGGGGTGGGCAGAGACGCCAATGGCGGCAGCCAGGATGATGGCGGAGGAAGTGAACTTCATTTTGATGGTTTTTGTTGAAACAAAAGCTGCTTTTGGTATATGGTTGTATTCTGGAATACTTCGGTTGCCTTTCGAAATAAAGATTGTAAGGTAAGTTGGTTCAAGAGAATGTTGTCAGCGAAGCGCTGGTTAAGGAGAGACAGAAAGGCAAAGGCCGTGATCCAAAGACTGAAGAGAGAGGAATAGAAGGAGAGACAGAAGAGGGAGGTGACGAGGGTTATAAGGGGAGCAGGGGGTGTGTCTCTGAGTGTGAGATGAGGTGGTATGGTGTGGTGCGGTGCGGTGTGGTATTGGATGGTGTGGACGCCATGTCTCTTGTCTTCTGTCCGCGTTCACAGAGACGAGACTGGCACGCCCCCCTGTTGAACCAACCCTGCTTCCCTGCCCGGACTTTCTCCCTCCATCCTCCTCTGGCTATGGCAGAACATCCGGCGTTAGTTGTGGATCTGGGAAGTGGGAACGCGGTCGACGACAACGCTTCAACCATCCGGCGCAACGCCAGCGCCAGCGCCAGCGCCAATGCAGAAACAACGCTAACACCGAATCAAAGCGCCCATAGCCCACCACCCTTGGACGTTCAAGCTCTGCTTCTGCCCAGGGCCCAGGGGTAAAAAAGAACACCATCCCTGCCAGGTACCGGGCCTACCTGATTGGCTCATCTCGCCCTACCAGAGGAGATGGCCAACCAGCTTAGCTGGCTGGTCTCGTTGACTGCTCTGGCCCACCACCAGAGACACCAGATCGCCGGCCGCGTCAGCAATTTCTGCCAACTCTAGCTCTGGTTCCAGCGGTAAACTAGACCGGAAAGGCGCTGGCGAAGGACAGTAATCGCTGATCATTCTTAAACTCCGTGCATTGCTTGTCTGCTTCAAGACGATAAAGCTGCTCATCTTGAGGAACCAGTGGCGATCTCTGAGTGCAGACGATGTGATGCCGGGATAGGGCAGTAAATATGAATATCGGCATGTGGGCATTGCTTCCCTTGCTCGGATGATGTGTTTCCGTCAATTTCGAGCAACAGGAGTTACTGTCGTTGTCTGTCGTGGCAGTTATCATCATCCATGCAGTGACCCGATGCTTGGAAACGTGGACCCATCCAGACAGCGTGGGGATAAGCTCGTGAGTCGTAAATCGCTGTCATGGTATCACCGCGGCTGGAAAGCCAGTCTGACAGCCCGTACATAGTAATATGCATGCGCTTGTGAGCGTGTGTGTATGTGTATGCTTGTATGTACGTATCATCAACCGCCGTAGCAGATCAGCCTATTCGCTAGAGGCAGCGCCCTCTCTCACCGTTCGATCCGTCGTTGGCGTGTTTCGAAAGGTAAATTGAGCTGTTAGCTAATTCTCCTCTGCCCCAGACGACGCTCCGCTGCCGCCTCCTTTCCAAAACAATAGAGAGTAAACAAAGATAATCAAATAAGATCACTGTTACCGTAAGCCACTTTCGCTTCCCGGGATTGGAATGGCACCAGAAGAGATACAGTGGGCACTGGAAATGAGGCAGGTCAGCCACTCACGTCTCAGGAGAGACTTTTGACCTGACTCAAAGCCGAGATGCTCGATTCAATAGGCGGTGATTCACGGCAGAACAATCGTAGCCATGAGCCCATCACGTGGGCTCTTGTAATGGAAACGGCATGTTTGCTTATTACAGTAGGTAATTACAAAGGAATGAAGGTCTTTTCATGCAAATCACAGCAGACTACTCATTACCTACTAGGTACCTATTGTGAAAGTGAATAACCGAGGGCCAGTTACAAACCCAGTAACAAAGGGGGCGCTAGCCGGGTTTAACAGCTTGATCGAGTTATCATCCATCCATGTACACTTTAATTATGCTTCTCCTGAAATGGCAGAAAACATTCAACCTTGCCAGCTATGCTCCCTTGATTATCTTGCGCAGGACTAACATATCACCAACCAAGCGCCTTTGTCTCTCTCTGTGACTTGGCTGTCTCTGCCTCATCTCTCCAACAAAGGCGCTTTCATTCAACAACGAACAAAGACCATAAAAAGCCAAAGCCAACCTCGGATACTAGATATTCTTCCCGATATTAACTACAAATCCGAATACTACTCTGTACCAAGGTTAGGGTGTATGTGGAGTCTCCGCTTCCAAGTTGCTATTTCTGGTACATACACCATGGCTTCTATATAGATAACCTTTCAGGGTCTTGATCAGCGAGCGAGATTGATCAATGCTAATCTTTAATGCTAAGGTAAGAAAGGGGTTAATGGTAAACATAACATGCATGCTACTATGCTATGTCAAGAGTAGAGGCCATAATTCTCTGCCTTGTTCCAGCCCTTTTAATCCAATTCGCAACCGACTAAGCTTAAAAAAAGTCTTGTATCGACGTAGATGTTTTCATCGTCTCTGCCAGCAGCTGTTATATATAAAATAAAGATTAGATGATCTATATATAATCCGTACTTCTCATTAGATGTAGGAGAGCTTTGGGGATTACATAGGCTTGGAATGTAGGAGCGAAACCGTCTACAATTGGGAGCAAGGCTAAAAGCAAATCGTGTTTTGTAGAATTCTCGCTAGTACGTACACCATAGCGCTGTCAGGTACGGAGTACCTGATAATAAGCTTAATTCGGCCTAAGGAGCTCAAGTGCCCCGTCAACCACAGTGTTGGACACCGAAATGAAGTAGATGTTAACACCCTTTTAGAAATAGCTCCTCATGGCATCCTCATAGCCAGTACCGCCCTTCAAATCCTGCCCAAACTTGGCATGAACATCGAGTACCTGCCTGATGTGGCGCATGCTTAGAGCCTCACCCTTGTTAACGGCAAGGTCCTGAGCCGAGCCCACAACGTTCTTGATCTCGCGCCCGTTGAGGTCCTGTTTGGAGAGAAGGTTCAGATCTTCATCCGTTAATGGGTTCACTTCGAGCTTGCCGAGCTTCTTCACCCGATCCAAGAACATCTTGAAGATGGTTCGCTTTGCTTTGGAGTCAAGATTGTCGTATCGAAGCGCAATGTGAATTCGAGACTGGAACGCTTCGTCGAATGTCTTTTGGCAAGAACCTAGGTCAGCAACTGCACACCAAGAAAGCGAAACAATGCATGCTTGATACGTACCTCTACTCGGTTGGTGGTGAGAAAAAGGATGCCCTGGAAGTACTCCAATTGTCGAAGAAAGATGCTCACTAGGGCATTGCGATGGATATCGTGCATATTTCGCTTCTCCAGAAACACATCAGCTTCATCCAAGAGGAGGATGGCACCCCAGGCATGACAAATGTCCAAAATCTTTTGCAGCTCTGCTTCAAGGAACCGTGAGTCTGTTCCAAGTTCTCCAGCAGAGGCCATATAAAGCGGACACTTAAGCAGCTCGCCGATGCCTTCAGCAGTGAGCGTCTTTCCAGTTCCAGGAGGTCCATGTAGGACAGCTGCCAACTTGTTAGCTTTTCTCACAACAAAATTACCAAATCTTTCTACTTACTGACAAGACCCTTTCCTTTTCCTTGAATGACATCGTCGATGGTGTTGGTCGCATGATATTTGCGCGACGTGACAAGAGCCTTGATCAAATCCTTGGTTCCATTCTCGAGGACAAGCGAATCCCATGCCTTCTCATTCCATTTGATATCATTGATACCAGAAACGGCAAGCTCTAGCCACTGCTTTTCTGAAAAGGCGAAGCCAAGAACTACTGGTGAGGCAATGAGATATTCTTCATCAGTGAACTCGGTGTTCTCCGCTTTCTCGTCATCTTCTCCTTCTGCGTTTTTTGAGGGAAGCTTATCAAGCTCTATCTCTTCCGGCTCATCGTCGATCATGTGTTTGGGGATTCTCACCATGCGCAATTCGCCGTCGGTGTCCTTGACTACTTTTGTGACATACTTGACCTTTTCTCCATCTTCAGAGTCTGAGCTCTCGCAGCAAGACTCTCCCTCAGAGTCAGAGTCATCATCATCAGAAAGGATGTCATGCTCCTTTGGCTTGACCATTGAGACACTGTAGTTGGGATTGATTCTCCGGAAGATAGTCGGATCGATCATAACCCTACTAGGCTGGATATTGAACTTCATTACCACACCCTTCTTACGCTTCATGAAGGCGATCCCCTGGTAGCTCTTGTAGTGTACACCGCTGAGTGCCACAAACTTTTTGCCTCTTTCGATCAGATCTCCACGGAGCTTCTCCTGGTTCTGGTGATACTGAAGTGGGTAACAAGGGAGGCTGGTGATCTTTTTGGCACCTTGGAACTCTTCCATCTCCACTGACAAGTTTCCGTAGCCAAAGCGCTTTCCGTCGAACTCAAAGTACTTTCCATCAACGTAGTAGAAATCCCCCTTGATGATACTATGATGAAGCTGGGCCATCTCAACCTTGAAAACTCGAGGCTCGCTTGTGCTTCCATAGGTCGTGGTGTAGGCGAGTGTGTTGGGCTTCCACAATGCCCAGAGCAAGTCAAATGTGATGAGACCGCTCTGCAACATGGGATAGAGACTCTCCTTTGTGGTTTCGTAGTCACTGTCAAGGTATTTGATCATCACCTTAAGGTGTTTCCTCTTTTCCTTGAGTCGTTCTTTATTCTTCTTGCGAGTCTTCTTTGACTCTCCAGCAGGCTTAGCTTGTCGCAAGGCTTTGAGGTGACCGCGCATATCTTCCAGGTACCTAAATCAAGAAAATTAGCGACTATAACAGAGAGAGGAGCTACAAAATACATACAAGAAAAGAAGGTTAGGGCTGACTTTGGGTGTCTCATCAACCAGACTGATTCCTTCAACATTACCAATTACATCCTGTAAGCATTCGCGGAGGAGCTTGCTCTTAATATCGACTACAGTTGCCCGATATTTGCCCTCCCAATCGAAAGTACGGCGAACGTGGAAGATGAAGTCTTCATACTGGGAATCGGTGTTCGCGTCGGTTGTCTCCTGCAGCTTGTAGTTGTGGATGTTGTTATCCCATACTTGATCAACCCGCTTGAAGGCCGGGTTTTTGGTCTTTTTGTCCTTTTTATTCATCGTCTCAGAAGTCAGATCGCTAGCATCACCGTCCAGATCAATGCTCAAGTAGTCACGTAGGTCTGGTGATAGCCCCGACGGTCCTTTGAGAGGCCCGCGCTTGATACGCCCTGGAGCGCTGGCTGCCTGCGGATAAGGGGGGTATGAAGGATATTGAAATGGATTCAAATAGCCCGGATTGTTGTAGGAGGCTGAAGAACTTGAGTTTGTGACTTGGTGCTGGAGCTGAGCGAATTTGAGCTCTAGAGCTTTGACTTGGGTTTTCAAGTCGGAAGAAGATTCCTTCTCACCACTTTTCTCATCATCGCCATCTGAGGAAGACCCAGAGTCGGACGAATCCGAATCAGAATCAGAGTCTTCGGTTCCAGCTGGCTTCTTACCCTTCTTCTTCTTCTGCTTGCCGGAACTTGACTTGGCCTGTTTCTTCTCCTTTTTCTTGCTTTTAACACGCGGGTGCTTCTTGGAAGATCCAGAGGTGACTGGGGAAGCTTTGTTGTTTGCATCAGAATCTGCGTCCTCATCAGAGCTGTCAGAACTCTCGGCATCATCCTGGTCTAAGACTGGCTTAGTAGCTTTTTTCTTTGCCTTGTTCTTCTTCTGGCGGATTTTCTTCGGAGTTGATGATTCTTTAGTGGGTGTTTCAGCTGGTTCAGAGGAAGCTGCTGCAGTATTCGTTGAACTGTTATCCTTGGTCTCTTTAGCAGCTGTTTCGTGCTGAGTAGATTCCGCAGTGGCTTTGGGGCTACTTTGGCGATCCACCGGGACGATGGAATCCTTTTCTTCCATATTGAGAGACGATGGCGAGTAGATAGGTCGAGTCTTGAGGGGAGAACAAATTGTTGTGCGAGGTGAAGTAGATGGATACTGATGAATGCAGAGTGCCCAAGAGGGGACAGTTAGATGTAGAGCTCTAGGTTCAGGTTCTGGATAATGGGAACACCCTGAACAAATGGATGCAAGGTGAAGAAATGGAAGATGAGGAAGGGGTCGAGGCTGCAGGCAGTGAAGTATTGGCGTGTGCAGGTCATCAGAGAGGGAACGATGGGCCAACAACATCCAATACCTAGTACGTAGGTAATCAGAGAAGGAGGCCACCTAGGCACCTGCACAACAGCCACAAAGAAAATGTATCTCGTTGAAGGGCCCTAGCGCATTTTCGATTGGTCGAACGCGGTTCAGCAGCAGAATTCCACCACATCAACAACAATCCATTCGTTTGTTGATCCCTCAGGCTGCCCGGGCTGCATATGACAAACAGCCCGCCCGCCGGGCCTTTAAGGGATACGAGCAACATTTCATGTGATGCAATGCTGACAGGCAGCCAGTGGAGAATGATGCCTAGATACCCTAGTTCCTCAAATAAAACCCTGAAACCCATTTTGTGCCTATTGAGATCAGTCAGGTATCAAGGCGAAAAGACCAAACGTCCATCTTTTTATAATTCACATCGAGAGGTAAATCTGCTGGGCTTAGTGTCCCCTAGACGGGCGCTAAGGATGCAGTGGGTCCGGGGTCCGGGGCATCTAACTACCTCCATAGGTACCTAGACTCTTGCCCGGGCACGCAAAATATGCCTACCACCTAAGGCATCTCAGCCAAGTGTGAGTAATAAGGCAACTATTATGCCTACATTATACAGTTTGGGGATTATATTCTCAGCCTTTATAGAATCCGAAGCTAATCTTCCAAGTAGGGCTGACTAGTTTATATTCATATTAGTGATCTTTTCTTACTTACTTCTCTCTTAATATATGCTATAATTCAATCCAAACAGAAGACTTTATGGTGGGTCATCTTTTTCTGGGACCGCCGGCCCACGGGCAGCTGACAGTTGATCTTCGATGATCTTCAGTCCGTCAGTCTCAATCTGGCTGCCTGGGTACCTACCTACTATGCAATGGAGTGTCAGTGTATCACTACAGGTAAACAACATGACCAAGCATTCACTTCTTCAAAAGAGCCTTATCGTTGGGAATAGCTTCCACAAACTTCCATGGAGCTGTGTCAAGTTGGGCCTTTCCCCTCGGTACAAAGACGTGTCCACATGCACACAAAGGATTCAGCACACCAGACTTCAATCGCCTCATCTTTCTCATGCTCCAATCACAAAGCATTGAATAGGTATATTCAGTCAGAACTTGGTCGTCAACCTTTGACCGAGTGGCAGGCCCCACGAATCAGCCACAGTGTTGCCTACTTCCGGGTAGAAATTAGTTACGCCGGTTGAATTGCGAACCGTTGAGGCTCCGTGTCTTCTCGAATACCGATATCGTGCCCGAGCCAAACCTCCCGATGACTGACGTCCGTAATAGCAAAATTAAATGCGACATGCTGTGATTTTTATCGACTGACCCCGCTCGTATCGGTGCAATGTTGAGATCGTAGGTACGATAAATGACAAAGAGAGTGAAGCCGGTGAGATGGACTACTTACTGCAGCAATCCATTATGCAGTGCTTGTGACTGTCTGCGTATCTATTCTAGCAAGTTGTACAACGAATGAACGTAAACCTTGATAGAAGTTCACCAACTCGGTTGATGCGTTGGCGATGTGTAGACGCTGGCCACAGCAGGGAGCAGCCGATAGCCGCAGTGTCACCACAGCCATGAATAATTTCATTGGTGTTGCCAGTTTTGATTATGTGTTTGATAATTTTCGTTATGACTAGATAAGAGAGGTGGCTTGAGACAATCAGTCAGATGGGGGATATGAGTGTATTTTCAGTTCTGTTAGAGTTGGTTATAGAAGCATCGTGCCAACATTGGAAGCTTCCGTCTTTTAGCGAAGTTGTCTGGTGATGTCTGCTGGTTTGCAAACATAACCCCCTTAATGTGTGCTGTAGCCTTGATCATCGGGTTTTCACAAACCAACAAACCGTTCTCCAAGTAAACATAGATCCCTACATAGCTGACTCTGAAGGTTTATGTTCGATCGTGTCTGACGATTGGATCGTTGATCCAGAATGGACCAGGGGGTTTTGGTGAGAGGGGCACACAAACCAGGAATAAAACCTGGTCTCGAACCATGGCCCCTCTTGTCTTGCAGGGCATGAGACGCTATAACATCCATGGCTAAGCCGGGGGTTTTTGAGGAGGATATTGAGGTTTTCAAGGGCCGAGAAGCAATACTGCCGCCTAGATTTTATTCAAGTTCAGAAAGAGTTCATTAGAATATCTACATATGTTCCTCAGTAAGCACAGCTTCAACCCAATATTAATTGGTGATCGTCTTAGTTTCTAGCGCCCCCCGCGATGCTGCAAGCAAATGATGGAACCTGAACTACGGAGCCGAGCACGGACATGGCTAGCTCTTTGCCAGGAGCTCGCTTTAGTGGGCCAATCGCCAACCTCCGCGACGTCATCGTACCTGTGAAGGTAGCTCCTGCCTCCAGCTAATCCGGGCGGGATGAACCTTGGAGGACGCCAGAGCAAAGAACTTGGAATGGGCTAGGCCAAACAATCTTGGTCTGGTTTCCGTGCCTCTTTTTCTCCTCAACCTTCAACCTCGAGTTATCCCCATCATCTCTCTGAGGGGCATTGTCTAGGAAGGCTTGACGCTTGTAAGCTGCAATCAGCCGACAATCGCTGCACAAGCTTCATTCTGAGACAGATTCGCTGTTCGCTGGACCGACGGACCATCTTAAGCATTGCTTCGGCTCTGTCTCCCGGCAGATTGCAAGGCCATACCAGCACGCGACACCAAAACCGCCTAGGAATCCTGCAATTCGAGAGCTCAAACTCTGCGTCTTCACCTGCTTCCCTGCTCGACTCGACTCGACTTTAGTGAAGGGTCATAATCGAAACAATATCTATACCCACAACGCGACTTGAGCTACAAGCTTGCAGCATCCATCATGCCTAGCACTTGGGGACGCGTCAGGAGCCTCTTTGGTGCCAATGGCAACTCCAGCAGTCGCCAGGCTTGGCTTCATGAGGAGGAAAGAGCCCGTACGTTTGTTCCTTCTTAAGCCTTCGTCTCCTGTAACAAATGAGTTGACCCGTTATCAGTCTTGCCTCACCATCGGAACCAGAATATCGCATCAGCTACCCCGCCGGCCGAGGTTATGAAGGTTTGCCTGCGACTCCGGCACTTGATTCGCGAATGCATTCCCTGCGAGCTTGAAGAAAGCGCCATCACGCGATCCCACAGCACTGTCATCACCACCAAGGTCATTCAAGCCGCTAAAGAAGCCGGTGGCCAGAAGTATCGGGCATGTGTTGTATGTCAAGCTACCATGTCGAATCTTAATGTCTATGCTGACTCGGTTTACGCTCGTTAGGTATATGCTCTACTAGTTAACATGCGATGGTTCAAGCGCGAAGCAATCATAGAATTGTGGGATGCTGACCTTCACGCGCTTCGTGCTGTTGCTTGTACCGTCATTGCCAAACAGATGTAAGTGTGGTACCACTCAGTCACCGCCAGTAACCATTTGCTAACAATGATCAGTATTGAGGGTGAAGATGATATGGAATACCTACTGCATCACGTTCTCCTTCGTCGATATTCTTTCCTCATTGACAGGGTTCCTACCCCTCCAACCAATGTTATCGAGAAAGCCGTAGACCTGCATGCTGTTCGAGTCATTGGCTCCTCGGGCTACCAGAAATGCATTGCGTATCTCTGGCGTGGCTGGCTGGTCCAGGATGAAGACGATCCGTCCGAATTCGTCGACTACAAGGACAAAGATAACACCAATTTCCTTGTTCACATGGATCCTGATCGCATGCGCGCCCCTCGCTATCAGAATGCTACTCAGCTGCTTTTCTCCATTATCTACCTTGGTTTGTATACAGCCGCGGTCAACTCTGCCAACGCATCAGGCGTGCTTGACGGCGCCGAGATTGCACTCTACATCTTCACTTTTGCCTATGTTTGCGATGAGTGTATGAAATGGTGGAAGGCTGGCTACAATATCCTTGGACTCTGGAATGCGTTCAACTTCCTTCTATATGCCTTTTTGACTGCGTCACTTATCTTACGCATCATAGGACTGACACATTGGGACAGTGAAAAGACACATGACTGGTACAATGAGATGAGCTATAATTTGCTAGCTTTTGTGGCGCCCATGTTCTGGTCTCGTCTCTTGCTTTATTGCGACAGCTTCCGCTTCTTTGGAGCCATGTTAGTTGTGCTCAAGGTCATGATGAAGGAGTCAGTCATCTTCTTTGCGCTACTCATTGTCATAATCATTGGGTTCCTCCAAGCCTTCATTGGCTTGGATATTGCCGACGACAACATCATGGGTGATACTTGGTTCATTATCGAGACGATGCTCAAGGCCATCATGCAAAGCCCCGAGTTTGATGGATTTGAGGACTTTGGGCATCCCTTCGGCCTGATTCTGTATTACTGCTTTACTTTCATTGTCATGGTAGGTTGAAGCCTAGTTCGGCTCCAAGGTATCAGGGCTAACAACGCTCTTAGATCATTCTCCTGAACATCCTCATTGCACTATACAACTCAGCATACGAAGACATTTATGTGAACGCCGACGACGAATACCTGGCATTATTTGCCCAGAAGACGATGCAGTTCATTCGAGCTCCCGACGAAAACGTCTATATTGCTCCTTTTAACCTTGTCGAGATAGTCGTCTCTGGTTTGCTGGAATGGTGGGTGTCCGACTCCACCTATGAGTTCATCAACGACTGCATCATGGGTTTTCTGTACTCGCCCGTTCTCTTCGTAGCGGCCCTGTTTGAGAAACGCACAGCACGCAATATTCGTCATAATCGCTCTCGGGGCGAAGAGGACGACGACCAGGTACATGAATGGGAGCAGTTCCACCAGGATCTGGACATGGAAGCCGAGGGGTGGACCAAGACTTGCGAGATCGCCAAGCCCAATGTGGAGGACGAGCCTGCCGTGATCGAAGTGCGCAAACTGCGAGCCGAGGTGGATGAACTCAAGACTTTGCTTTCGCAGCTCAATAACGCCATCAAAGGAAGTGACGAAGAGACTGTGACAGGAGCGAAGAGTGGGAAAGCCCCTGAGGTAGAGGATGATGACGACCAAGAGACATCGGAGACGGTCGAAACTACAGATGTGCCGGACACATCGGATACCCCTGAGGCATCGGCAGCCTCTGGCGATAACAAATCTGGCAAGAAGAATAAGAAGAAGAACAAGAAGAAGGGCTCAGGTGGCCCCAATAACTAGAGGTGGGGTCACTACGAGGTTAATATGGTTTGCCATGGGTTTACGAGATATATTTGCTGTTGGATGCAGGGTCAAGGAACTTCCTTTGTTGTTCGCTTTTGTTCAAGTTTGTTTACGGTGACCAGAGAGGATTCTGTGTGCTCGAATGTTTGTTCATGATAATTGTATGTAATTCGGTCGTCTTGAATTGATGATTCTCGCGGAAACTAGGCGGCTGTTCAATTGTGACCCGACTTGTTATCAGCAAAACTGCACTCATTGAGAAACATATCCTTGGTGAGCAAGAGCTAGACACCCTCATACGTCAAACTCAAGATTTATCTTCCTTAATGAAGTGCTTTGTACCGTCCCTTTACTGATTAGATCCATCCGTTGCAGGAGGAAAGACCTTTCTGTAGACAACAAGTTAGTCAATGCCATGATGCCCTTGGGGTGAGAAGACTTACGGAATGGCCTCGTTGTACGCATCTACGTCAGGGGCGACAAACGTGACAAACACAACCCTGAGAAGCTTGTTCCCGTCCTCACTCTCGAGAAAGTCCCTCACAGTCTTACAAGCAATGTTAGCAGCAGCATCGCTCGGAAATCCGTAGATGCCTGTGCTAATGGCGCTAAAGCCAACCGTCTTCACGCCGTGGCTGACAGCGATCTTCAGACTCTCGCGGTAGCAGCTTGACAGGCTCTCGCTGGGGCTTCTGTCCGAGTGGTATACTGGGCCAACGGTGTGGATGACGTGCTTGGCAGGGAGGTCGTAGCCCTTTGTGATGACAGCCTCGCCCGTGTTAATGGGGCCCAGGGGCCTGCACTCCTTAACCAGATCGGGGCCGGCGGCTCTATGGATGGCACCGTCAACACCGCCGCCGCCTAGGAGGGATTTGTTGGCGGCGTTGACGATGGCGTCGAGACGGAGCTTGGTGATGTCGCCGCGGATCAAGCCGATGCGCTGGTTGATGGAGTCATTGGCGGCATAGGTTGGGTTGCCTGACAGGGCTCGACTGGCCTTTGAAATGGCGGAGGAAGGGTCGCTGTAGATTTGAGTGAGTGTAGGGATCTCGCTGACGCTTCTGGTGGCCATTGTGATGAATCTCTTCGCGAACATGAAAGTAGAGAAGCTGTGGTGATGTGTGTTGATGACACTCAAAGGACTGTAAATGGTCAGATAAGAATTCAAAGGGAAAACTTTCTATATAGGTACGTACTCAGAAAGCCGACTTTGTTTCTTAAACTTTGGCGCGTACAGATAATATCTCGAATCTTTTCGGGTCTTCGCTTACCTTCTTACGATGCAGCAATGATGCAATAACCGATGTCAGGATATTAAGTTTGTGTTCCTTGATGATTGACTCCGAGAACAAAGAGAGAGTAATTAAGAAGAATTATGATGCGTAAGAACTGAGAGAAATGTCAAGGGCGTGGTCCTTTCCTTTGTTGTTGCAGTTAGAAAACGTGACGATAGGTAGCAAACAGAATGTACAGTATCAAACCTGCCATCCATGGACCCATCTAATTCTGGAAGCTCGGTGAGCTTGGACTGCGGGGGGCACTATGTGGGGCGATTCACCGAGGTCTCGATCCCGCTAAGGCCATGTACCTGAAAATGGAATACCTTAGTACTTGGGTAGGTACCTACTAATATACCTCGTAGCTTCAATGAAAGTAACAACACCAAAGAGACAATTCTTACTTCACTATCAACGACCGGGAAATCATTTGACCGTGAGGAGATTTTATTCGATTACTTTGCTCTAGTACTCTATGTTAGTCATATTTTATGGTCACTCACACAGCCGCGAGCATCGCTCAACTCTCTCCATCGAGTTGCGAGGGTGATATATGAAAGTCATAGGTAGCAACCCCATAAAATCAGGCAATTAGCGAGCTTATAATAGGTCTAACATCAAGTATAATATTGAATGTGATAAACGCCAACTCCGTCTAACTACTACATATCGAAAGCAAGCCTATCTACACTTACACTCCGTAAACGCCCCAACAAACCTGCCCAAGGATTCGAACAAGACCTAAACCATGGACCATTTGAAGCTCGACATAAGCTTTCCCCAAATCCCTCGGCCTTCTTCTTTCTGTACATGATCTTCTTTTCGGAGCTTTGACAGAGAAACTCGCTTTTCGGCTCCTGCGACCTCCAATCTCCGCTTCTTTACTGACAGAGGTGTCCAGCTTGGCTTTCGCTTCAAGCCTCGTAGTTTACCTCCCTTTTCCAAATCCCTGGAGAACGTAACAGACTTACTTCTGCTGTCGAGATTTTTCTCATCTTTTCACGGACTCAACAAGTGTGTTTTCGCTGCCCTCTCTTGTCAAAGGCCACTCTTCTGGGTCTGATAGCTCCGTATCGCTACCACTGTGGCCAACGCCAGAGATCGCCAGAGCACGGAATCCGACACTGGGATGATCTATCATATCAACGTCCCTTCTTGTGCCTGACCCCGTAACTCCAAGGTTCGGGGTTACAAACAGTCGTGACGGTCGAAACCGCACTGGTCTGCTCCCTTGACTTTGCTGATGAGATGGGTTCTCAACCAAGGGAGCTTGCTGCTGCCACATTTGGTCAACATCTCCAAGAGGGCCAGCGACAGTAGGACTTTCGCATACATGCATCAGGTCTCGAGGAAATTCGTTGGAAAACGCGATGGGTTCCCTGGCAGGCAGTGAGAGGTCAGCTGTATTTTGGAGGTCCTCGGTGACTGTCTCACGAACGGCATATGGATGAGGCATAATGCCATATGCAACTGGTGTACCGCCCAGTGGCTGGTTGGCCCAGGCTGCTAGATCAGCCGAATTATTTGCCATCCATGCTGATGGTTCGTCGGTTCGATGTGACGGGAAGAGGGGGCTTTGTCTGGAAGAATAAGGGGAAAATGGAGCGCTGCCAATGTTGAGAGTTTGTAGACCACTCAACGGTACTGCATGGCTGTGAACCCTCATCTGTTGAATCTTGGGTGGGATAGCGGGAGTCTAAGTAGCTTGAGCTTCCGCAGTCACCTGCAGGGTTGGAAATGCGTTGGAAAGATCATTTATAACGTCGTCCACAGCCGCGTCGCCTGCGATACGCTTGATCTTGTCATCTTGTGCATCTCTCTAGTCCTGGGCGAGCCGATCGACCAGCCTTTTCACCCCCTCAACTTCAAAGATGCCTGTAGAGGGACGAGAAAGGGTGCCGTTCTCATCACCCAGCGTTCCTGATAACCGCTGAGCGATGCTCAGCTCGTCTGGGTCCATTCCGGGGATAACTACCTTGTATGCCCCGAGGTTTAGCAATTGGTGAAAACGCCTCTTGAATTCCTTCATGTCCTCCAATTCCTTCCCTGTCAGGTTCATCATTTCCTTCTTAGCCAGAAAGTACCATCGCTGATGCGGCTTCCGATTTGATTTGCGCAACATGGGCATCGTCACCAAGAGATCGCGCCAGTCGGTTTCGTATGCCAGGGATTCCAAATAGAGTAACCGCGAGATGTCCTGAATTCTTCTGCTGATGATAAGAAGTTGAATATCCCACCTTCCGTTGCACACTTTGATCCCTTGATCTGTGGCTTGCATAGTGGTGACGATGTTGCCAATGGCTATGACCATGTTGTTGACTCGATTGCGCCAGTCTCTAATATGCTCAGGTGCCTGCTGGAAATACAACCGCCAGTATGATGTTCCTAGTTGATAGAGCTCGCAGATCATGCTTTCAAAGTGCGAAAGTTTCCTTTCAATGGCTCGCAATAAATCTGAGATCTTGGGGATCAACCGTTTCTCGTAGCTCTCGACGTCGCTCCTCCGAACCTGTGCTGACCACCAGTCTAGGCCATCAACCACTTGGTAATTGGAACAGAGAAAAGATTGATGGTCAGGAAATCTATCCAGTTCATATCTCGCGTTTTACCAACTGTAATAGAACAACTCAATGATATCCTTTTTGGCTTCCGGGATGTTGTTCTCACCAACAGAATCACCACATGCTGCTTGAATAGAAAATGCTGTAAACTCGCAGATAATCATGAGAGCTTCTTTTGAGAGATCGCTCCAAATTTTATCCCGATCGACCCATGCATCACTATCCTCCTTAAATCGTTGAATCATCAAATCAAAGTCGCACGCCTCGTTGGCGATGTTGTTCAAGTAACCTTCCAGTACATTTTTGTTGCTTAGGCGAAAACTGTGGATGAAGTTGCATATCCATTCTTTGTTCTCTTTTGTACCAAGCGTAATATTTTCGAAATAATGATTCTCAAACCAGTAATCTGAAGGATAGAAACTGATCTTATGAGGCTTGGCTGATGGTTCGCGTAGAGCAGCGGTTCCGTATTTATGGATCGCTACGTCCCAGAAAGCATGCGTAAAATACTTTTGGACATCCGCAAGCCGAACATAATGGCTGAGTTTGGCCTCACGGATACAAGGCATCTCAAGATTCGGTGGATCGTTGTACGAGCCCTCCGGCCAGAGGCAGTGAGCGACGAGTCCAGATAACGTCTGGAGTAACGCAGGTGCCCTTAAACTCATGCTGGCATGGATAAAAGGCCAATAGCCACCTCCCAAAACCTATCGTGTTGTATGTGAGACCCGAGCTCCAGGTATCCAAACAAGGGGTTTACACTTATATGACTCTGAAAAGCATGGCCAACTTCTGCCACAGGATCATCTTCATAGTATGGCTCTTCTGGTCGTTCGAAATCGTCCATGAGTTCCAGATCCAATGATTTACAGGCCGAAACCTGTGCAGGATCGGTAATACCAACAGAGGCGGAGTCAGCTAACCACTTATAAGGAACACACGCGATGGCGTGCTACTGATATGTTAATGGCCAGACTTGGTTTTGGATGTCTAAAGGGGCACTCACCATCATCTCGTGAGCTAGAGTGGAAGCAAGTACAAGGCTAGCCAACAGCTTCTCGCCTTTGCTGTACTTATCAACCGTCAGGGGCCATACCAGCTCGGCATCGACCTCGACCACAATCTTGTCTTGTGGAGAAAAGAAACTGGCGTAGGTCGTACGGCCCATGACATGGTCGTCTCGTTCTCCTTCGTTGTAGAACCCGCTCCTAAGTTTGATCTCAAAGATTTGGTTTAGTGATGTCCAGCTATGCTTCCAAGCGTCGAAGTCACCAGTATTTGCCAACTGGCGTGCCGCCAAAAGCCTGGTTGGGTCCTGAGGGTCTAGTTCTCGGTTGAACTTGATTTTGAGCGACTTTTCTTTCTGGTGAAGGAATGTCTTCTGATCTACCAAGTACCTGTTGGTGATATCTTGAAGACCCCTGATAAAGGCATCATCAACCTTCAGGAACCGGGTGGCGAGTTGTAGAGCCGGTTGCATAGCTTCCCACACTCGGTCATTGTTCTTCAAGGCGTCAGCTTCAAAGACCGTCTTTTGTCAAATCACACGTACCCTAGGATCCCACTCTTCACGATGACCGTCAAGGCTATACATGAGACGAGGTTCTTTATCCGTCTGCCCAAAGCGGCGGGCATCTACCCATCTATCACGGCCGAGGAGACTCGACACGCAAATTAGCGATAGCTAAACGAGGACAAGTTCAAACGTACGAGTACAAGGGACCCGAAAGTGCACCAAGCTCAGCGTCGCATATTGGAAAATACCCCTCGGCTTGGATCTAGAGAACATATCGTTAGGTGATAAAAGCATACAACTCCGACATACTCACTTCATCCATAGTCAAGCTCCCAAATAAGAGGTTCTGCCAGTTTTCGTCAATGACAAGATCTTCATACTGTTGCATGTATTGCTGCTCAATCTCGTCCATATGTTGCATGTCGGGTCTCGTTCTCGCCATGTAGTTGTCGACATGCTCGCCATTCTGTCTCGCCAGCTCCTCAAAACGGTCAAACAACTGCTTCCCAGTCTTAATATTAGCTTTGGTAAGGCGAAGTTGCCGGCTTTCGGCTCGGGTAGGTGATGTCCTTGAACGACCGTCATTTCGACCTGGAAAGATACCGAATCGATGGGCATATCCGGTAGGCCTCTTGACTTGATCTTGAGGTAGCAGAGCTGGGCGCAAACGATCGGGGACATTATCCTTGAGCTTGAAATCAGTCTTTTCTCTATCGGGGCCGGCGTCCTGCCAGTTCGGATCCGTCCAGATGGGACAAAACTGAACGAAATCATAGCTTCCCTGATCTGAGCGTTTGAGCGGTGCGTGGAGATTCCTAGACAACAGAGTATCATTCCGCAGTTTGTGTGGAACTGAGGCAACTCTGGGCTTTCTCCGAGATGTGTTTTTTTTACCTGATGAGTTAGAAGCCATGGATGAATATACACAATATGTTTGAGGAAAGAAGAAGTATGACCACGAGAGAGATGTTGGACGTTGTTTGAATATCAGTCAAAGGTGGGTAAACTTATGTTCTTTGTCTGCTCAAGAAACGGATGTTGGCAATCAGATATCATAACCAGGGTTAGGAGATTCTTGGCTGGCTGTTATATCCGAAAATAGACCTTTGTCTATAGCAAGGAGGTTAGGTACAGACAATGGCAAGCCATTGGACTATGGGAAGAGGGCCATAATTCATCGTTGAATACAGAGCAGTGTATAAGAACAAAGGCATGGAATAAGTGGGAAAGAGCACATGGCCATTAAAAAGCCAACCAACTTGGTCGAGTCCAAGATGAGAGGTCCGTCGTGAAGAACAAAAGAGTAACGGTCTGAATCGCAGCCGAGAGAGGAATAGACAGAACTATCTGTATTAAAAATGAAACAACACCCTACTTGAATCAGAGTAAGTAAACGAAGCTGTATAAGATGGACGTATTGGTGGTATACCCATAATCGTACTCAAAGGACATGCATGGTCCCTGCTTGTATAGCAATTTTCACGGCAAAGGCCGGAGATTTGATTTGTTGAAATGCAATCACTCTCTGGGGTAAAAATATCCATGGATGATACATGGATGGTATCCATTGTAATTGTCGGTGAGCCAAAGGGGAATGAATCCGGGGGTTTCTGGGGCCCCGCGATTTGGAATGTCTCGGAGCCGATGCTTCGAGTCTGAACTTTCTATACCTATACGCAGCTATAGTCTGCTGTTCCATGAAGAGCCTGGCATCTCCTACTCTTGCTCTGAGGTGTCAAATATGTGTGTGCATTCGTTCTTTGTGTCTGTTGGTCGATGAATAGGAACCACTAGAATAGAAGTGCCGAAAACATAAGACTTCAAGTACCTAAGGGTACAAAATAGATTTAGGCAAAAATCCAGTATAAGCTACGCTAAAGCTTTATGATTACTCGGTCTAATAACCAGAAATCTTATGTTTTTCTTGTAACGTTATAATTCAACCAGGACTACAAGCCTACGATCATCATATAAGACACTTTAATGCTTTGAGTCGACTGGTTCTAGCTGGTCGATTATTTCGCTTCTAGTTTTGTTGCTCGACACATAACCGCCCGTGATATCAAGGTATTTTCGAACATGAAGCCGCCCAAAGCATTGCCTCTCCTACGAGCATGTTTCCGTCTCTTGCTCAATCAGTCTTGGCATCGCATTAGTCCTCCGGTTGTCAGTATGAGTTGTTGCAATTGTTTTTTTTTTTTTTTTTTCCCTTTAATTAAGCCGCGTTCTGCACCTGCACTTCGCCGTTGGCGAGACCAAAGTAGGCCGCAATAGGCTTCTGTGCCTGGAGTTGCTTGCCCAGCTTAACGGCCTCGTCGCCGTTGAAGCCATGGAACAAACCAATTTCGACAATACCAGGTAATCGGAGCAGTTCCTCAGCGAGCGCATTAACTTCCCAAGCGCCATCCTTTCCACGGCCTTCAACCTCAGTGTTGATGTCTTTGGCCAGTAGCAAGGGAGAAAACGGGGCGTCAATAATCCACATGCCGTTGTCAGTAACACACTCGCCCGCCTTGCTAGGGAGACCTGAGCGGACGGCAGGGCTGGGGGAGCCCATAGCTCGAAGACGGGTCAAGACGTCAGGGGCAGATAGGGGAAGGACCTCGATGGGAATGGTCTTCCATGTGGTACAAAGCCTGGGAGATTGCTTTCGATAGTCTGTTTGTAGTTAGCATTCCCAGTCCGGTGTTACAACGAACGTGACATCTATCGCATACCAGCTACAGCAATAAACTTCTTGGCGGCAATTGCTACGAGCTTCTCCTGGAAAAGACAAGCACCACCACCCTTGATGAGATTGAGGCCCTCATCTACCTCATCAGCGCCATCAAAGGCAACATCGAGAGGAACGGGAACACCGTTCACAACGGGCCTCTCATCGAGGTTGACCAGGTTTAGACCAGCAGCACGAATAAGACCTTTTGATTGGCTCCCAGTCGGAATAAAAGTCATGTCCTTGAAGAATTCGGGTCCTTTGTTGACAATGGCCTCGACAACATAGACGACAGTACTGCCGGAACCGATGCCAACATATTTGAATGAAGATTCAAGGTGATCGTTGACTGCCTGGTAGGCGGCCAATTTCTTGGCCGACTCGACAAGATTGGCTGAGGACATGGCTCTCGAGCTGGATTGGGAGCTGAGGCTGAGACCTTGTCTCTGTTTATAGCTGCTGCGTATGTAGGTTGGCGGGATATGCAGGACCCCGCGGTTTTGGTGACGAGGGGTGGTGGGGAGATTTCGCTGAGAAGTGTAGGGTAGATGGGTTGAGAAGGGTCGAGTACCAAAAGACTGCTTAATAAGATGAGAGGCGGGATATGTATGGACCAGACAGCTTGAGGGTGTCTGTGAGATAATATAAATATTTCTAAGAGAAGAGGTTAGAGTAAAAGGCGCAGTCTGGACCAGAGCCGTCAACGTTCTGGTGGAGAGATGTGGAAGCCACTTCATGTGAGAATGAATGGACCTTTTTTTAGTACTAAAGGGCAGGAAATAAGAGACTGGAAGAATACACGGTAAAATAGGGGATCAGGGCATCTAGCAGGGTACGAATGGGCAGCTAGGACAGATGACACGTGCAAGTAATTTTCCCCAGCCAACGGTGATTCAAGTCAGATCAGGAAGAGACGTCTCGTAGCTTACTACGTATATGGCGCATCAAGGATGAAGATTTACTAGCGGGCCAACGAAACAAGTGAGTCGAAAGCTGGCTACAGTGATGGTTATGGCCTATCAACCTTTATTCCGAAGCCAATCATTAGGAAAGGCAGCATCTTGTGAGTAAAAGCCGGTCCCACCACCCATCATTAGCTATGGGTCCAAAAGTTGGCAAGGGTGCTATGTACTCGGCGAGACCGTCGTTTGTTTATTCATCGAAAGCATTCTTCAAAACGAAGCATTTCAATATAAAGGCGATGGATTTGATGGTTTGACGCCGAAGGTTGTAGAAAGGCAAAAGAGAACAAAGTTCGGATACTGGCAGCCCACAAAAGCTTCGGACGTAAAACCTAAGGCATCTGTCCATATCTCGCATATGCGAGCTACAACTGCATCGCGGCAGGTGCCTACAAAGATCAAGACCTTTATTGCACTGTTACTTACTAATTATGGATAGGTAGGTACTGTGATTATCTTTCGGTATCAATTTGTACCTACTGACGAGTTAGGACACTTCCAGTTCCACGAAAACCTACCTGTAGGTACTGTATGGAGTATGAATACGGAATGAAACGACTACTATACCTACATAGGTATATATAGTAGCTAGTGTTAGAGCTGGTCACTGTCTGTAGAGTCAGGGTTACATTACAGTAACCACATATTAATGCCAATAGCAAATTCAGACATCGATATTGGAACAAGCATCCGTAATCTACCTAGAAGAGAGGTCGTCAGGGAGACGGCAAGTGGGTATCTCAAATGGACAAAAATAATGGAGCAATGCTTCGCCTTCGAAGGCAACGCTGATCCGACAACATCCGTTCGTGGTTGAGAATATGAGCGCCCAACTTGGGCAAGTTTGACATGCCCAAGATCTATCGAGGATCCAAAACAACCCTATGATTCGAGGGATAAGCAGAAAATGCAAAGTGAGTATAATAATAAGTGAAATAAAATAGTAGGCATATATATAATTTAATTATAAGATTCCGCTTTATGTTTGCCTCATCCACGTAGCTCGAAGGCAAAAAATTACATTTCTGCTCGCTGCAAGGTGCAGTATTTTTGCATGGGTACTGTAGCATCGGACATGCCTCCCCGCCAGCAGCTGGAGCTGCCGCCAACACTTTCAGAGGCCATGTTCCTCCATCGTCGCACTAAGATCTTTCACCGCCCTCGTCCACTTACCAGATTTGGATTAGCCCTAGCGCTGATAAAGCCGATAAGCCTGAGTCGCACAACCGCCGAGGAGGGGAAGGAGGGGTGGAGGGGTAAGAGCGCCAGGAAAAAAATTTGGTGGGACTGACTTTGCCCGCCCAAGGCAAAAAAAAAAAAAAAAAGTTGTGGCGAGCTGCGAAAGCCCAGTGCATAAAACTTTGTGGCAGAGGCTCCAGAATTTTTCCTTTCTCTCTTCCCTTTTGAACACTTCCTCCCTCCATCTTCCTCTCATTCTCTTTCTTCCTCCTCCATCGATTTCCGGTCGTCCTCCTCCAGACGAACCTCTCTCTCTTACTTTCTTTATCGCGTGCTTGTTTGTTCTTTGGACTCATCTCCCCTGAACGAACCTCGCCCTCACCAAGAGGAATTTTATATCCCCGCCGAATACAACAGAGTCGACTCCTCCATCGATCTCTGTAATTTCGACGACCTCTCTTCCTTTATACCTCAAAAAAAAAAGAAAACCGAAACATCGACAACATGCCTACCGAGAACCAGCAGTCGATCAAGGTCCTGGACGAGCTCTTCCAGAAGCTCACTGTGTCCAAGGAGTCCTCTGACATCAAGGAGGCTTCCAACGAGTTGGCCTCCTTCATCAACGGCCGCATCGGTGACCAGGTCGTCCCTGAGAAGTAAGTATTACTTTATCTTACGATGCCTTCATCTGGTTTTTTTGCTTTGGATATCATTGGGTACCTCGATGCGAGTTTTTAGTCCACATGCCTAGCACTGGTCATCTTTACGCACTTGGCTTTTCATCTCACTCTTGGTGCTGCCAGCAATTGGAACTGATTTGCTCTGCACGTGTGCGACCGAGGACAAGCAACGAATGAGCAGCCTTATGCGTGGAACGAGATGGGTGACAGACTTTTTTTCTGCGTCCCTCGTTTGCCCCTCCTTAGGTTCTGGCCGCCCAATTTGCCCCGCCAGATTTGGGCTACAGGCGACTTTGAGCACTAGACCCATTTTTGGTTGATCTGTTGGAGGGGTTACCCAGCATCCACAAAAAAAATTCAGCTATGGACATTTTCATGTGCTAACCTATCTTGTCTATAGTATCATCGAGGGTCTGAAGAAGCAGCTCGCCAACAAGAAGGACGCCACCGCCCGTGAGAAGGCTTGCGTCGCCATCGAGGCCATTGCTTCTCACTCCGAGGTCTCTGCTGCTGTTGAGCCTTACCTCGTCGTCCTCCTTCCCAACGTCCTTGCCGCCGTTGGCGACAAGATTACCGCTGTTAAGAATGCCGCCCAGGGTGCTGTTCTCGCCATTGCTGGCGCCATTAACGCCAACGCTGTCAAGGCTGCCCTTCCTAGCGTCATGGAGTCTATCCGCAATGCCCAGAAGTGGCCCGAGAAGATGGCTGCTCTCGACTTCATCGAGGCTCTCATCAAGAGCTCCCCTGCCCAGCTCGCTTACCGTGTTGCTGAGCTCATTCCCGTCATCTCCGAGTCCATGTGGGACACCAAGAAGGAGGTCAAGGAGCGTGCCTACAAGACCATGGAGCAGCTCTGCCAGCTGATTGTCAACAAGGATATTGAGCGTTTCATTCCTGAGCTTATCAAGTGTATCGCCAAGCCTGAGAACGTGCCCGAGACCGTTCACTTGCTCGGTGCTACCACCTTTGTTACTGAGGTCCAGGAGCCCACTCTTGCCCTCATGGTTCCCCTTCTGGATCGTGGTCTGGCTGAGCGTGACACCGCTATCAAGCGAAAGTCCGCTGTCATTGTCGACAACATGTGCAAGCTCGTCGACGACCCCAACATCGTCGCTCCTTTCTTGCCTAAGATGATGCCTGGTCTCCAGAAGAACTACGAGAACCTGGCTGATCCTGAGGCTCGTGACAAGACCAAGCAGGCTCTTGACACCCTTAACCGTGTTGGTGACATCAAGAACGGTGTCATCCCCGAGGCCCGCAACGATGGTGCTATCAACGTCATCAAGCCCAAGGTCAAGGCCGCTCTCTCCCCCAAGTTCGCCAACTACGTTGAGAAGATGGAGCCTGTCGTCGAATACATCTCCGCCATCGCTGGCCAGCTTGTTGACGAGAAGGAGAGCGAGGTCACCATCTGGGTCGACAACCTCAAGGCCTACGTTGCTGTCATCTCTGGTATTGACAGCGCTGAGGGTATTGTTGAGAACATCCGCAAGACCTCTCTTCCTGGCGCTGTCGCCGAGGCTGAGGCTGAGGCTGATGAGGAGGAGGGTGAGGATCTCTGCAACTGTACCTTCTCTCTCGCCTATGGTGCCAAGATCCTTCTCAACCAGACTCACCTTCGTCTCAAGCGTGGTCAGCGTTACGGTCTTTGCGGTCCCAACGGTTCCGGAAAGTCTACTCTTATGCGCGCCATCAACAACGAGCAGGTTGAGGGTTTCCCCAAGCAATCCGAGGTCAAGACCGTCTTCGTCGAGCACGACCTGGACTCTGCCGATACTGAGATGACCACTATTGACTGGACCATGAAGAAGCTTGAGGAGGCTGGTGTCCAGACCACTCAGGCTGATGTCGAGAAGCAGCTCAACGAGTTCGGCTTCACTGAGCAGATGGTCAAGGGTGAGATCAGCGCTCTTTCCGGTGGTTGGAAGATGAAGCTGGCTCTGTGCCGTGCTGTCTTCGAGGCTCCCGATATCTTGTTGCTCGACGAGCCTACCAACCATTTGGATGTGAAGAACGTCAAGTGGCTCGAGGAGTACCTCATCAACTCTCCTTGTACTTCCATTATCGTCTCTCACGACTCTAGCTTCCTTGACAACGTCTGCCAGCACATCGTCCACTACGAGCGCTTCAAGCTCAAGCGCTACAGGGGTAACCTGGCTGCCTTTGTCCAGCGTGTCCCCTCCGCCAAGTCCTACTACGAGCTTGGTGCCTCCGAGATCGAGTTCAGCTTCCCTGAGCCCGGTTTCCTCGAGGGTGTCAAGACCAAGGCCAAGGCCATTCTCCGTGCTACCAACATGTCCTTCCAGTACCCTGGTACTTCCAAGCCTCAGATCAGCGATATCTCCTTCCAATGCTCTCTGGGCTCCCGTATTGCCGTCATTGGTCCCAACGGTGCTGGCAAGTCTACTCTGATCAACGTTCTCACTGGTGAGCTCATCCCCACCGAGGGTGAGATCTACCAGCACGAGAACATCCGTATCGCCTACATCAAGCAGCACGCTTTCGCTCACATCGATAACCATCTCGACAAGACCCCCTCCGAGTACATTCAGTGGCGATTCCAGACTGGTGAGGATCGTGAGACCATGGACCGTGCCAACAAGGTCATCACCGAGGCTGATGAGAAGGCCATGGACAAGATCTTCCGTGTTGAGGGTACTCAGCGACGTGTTATCGGCATCAACAGCCGAAGAAAGTTCAAGAACTCTTACGAGTACGAGTGTTCTTTTGCCCTCGGTGAGAACGTCGGCATGAAGAACGAGCGATGGACTCCCATGATGTCTGCTGACAACGCCTGGCTTCCCCGAAACGAGCTTCTGGCTTCTCACCAGAAGATGGTTGCCGATGTTGATATGAAGGAGGCCCTTGCCTCTGGTCAGTTCCGACCTCTGGTCCGAAAGGAGATCGAGTCTCACTGCGCCAACTTCGGTCTTGACGCTGAGCTTGTCTCTCACTCTCGTATGCGCGGTCTGTCTGGTGGTCAGCGTGTCAAGACTGTCCTTGCTGCTTGCTCTTGGCAGCGACCTCATCTTATCGTCCTTGACGAGCCTACCAACTATCTTGACCGTGACTCCCTTGGTGCTCTGTCCAAGGCTCTCAAGAAGTTCGAGGGTGGTGTCATCATCATTACCCACTCTGCTGAGTTCACCAAGGACTTGACTGAGGAGGTCTGGGCCGTCATGGACGGTAAGATGACACCTTCCGGCCACAACTGGGTCCAGGGCCAGGGTACTGGTCCTCGTCTCAAGGCCGACGACGGTGATGAGGAGGACAAGTTCGATGCTATGGGTAACAAGATTGTCACCACTAAGAAGAAGGTCAAGCTGAGCTCTTCTGAGGCACGAAAGAAGAAGAAGGAGCGTATGGCCCGCCGAAAGCGTGGTGAGGAGGTGTTCAGCGATGAGGAGGACCTGTAATCGCTCTCGCCTATACTTGACCATGCCTTGTGACGACTTCTTTGATGATTACATACCATTTTCCTTTGTCATGCGTTGATCAAAAAAAGTTACGGGTGCGTCTTTTGGTAATGGATGACTGCACTTTTGGGCTCCCGATAGACGGACTGCTCTGTTAGACTACCACCATGGAGGAACAAGGAAATGACACGGGGGATTGGAGGATCCCAATTGTGTTGAGCCCTTGACTTGGTGGCTTTGGAGGTTGGCAAATAGTTAGAGCCAAATAGACTTGATTACGATCAATTTTTTCGTCTTTATGAATCGATGTGAATGCAGCAGTCGTGATGCTTTTGATGAGGTCGTATCAACGGCGCGCTTTCGTCGCTAGCAATGCTCCTCGACGTCGTATGAGTGATGTAAATTGGTGACCACAGTGTATTATAAATATTTTTGTGTTTTGTTCTGCTCCCTCTCTTAAAGGCTATGCTGTAAATAACTGGTCAGGATTTGAGATAACTCTACCCTACAAAAAAAATGAACAACATGGGCAAGTTGAATAGACGTTCGGAAAAGAACATCAAAAAGAAAAGGTTGATGAGACTGGGACTCGAACCCAGGAGGATTGCTCCATCAGGAATCTTAGGTTGTTAAGGTGACCTTAACCTGACGCCATAACCAACTCGGCCATCTCACCAGCTGTTTTCGATGCGAGTTCGATCAGAATTAGCACTCAGATACCTCAATTTTCCAACCATGAACTTGAGATATCTTTGACATGCCCAGAAAAATATCGTACATAGGAATATGTACAGCTTGTAGTGCAAGACGAACAACAAAGTAGTTTTGAGCTCTTTATGAAATCCGATGTTACACGACAATCTACGTATTGTAGAAAGTTGAACGCATTTAATGGTACCCATACTTGAATGGCGCTCACAATGGTCGAAACTACAGCAACTTAACACATCGTCTAGATTTATAAAACTACCAATCTAAACGTCCCTGCTTGTGCTTCGTACATTTATCTTATTCAGAATCTCAACTATTGCAAGAGAAAGCAACCTTGATTGTCTCATGCACTTCTGGTTTGAGCCCTTTCACGGTTCAAATTGAGAAACCTTTGGATATATATTTAGAACGAGTTGTTTGACCAAGCCTTCGTAAATTTGCCAGGTGTTGTATGAAGATATAGAAGAATTAAAACTACTAAGAAGGAGGGACGGTATTTGAATGAGTTACTCAATTGGTATAGCCTCAATAGTTTGAGTGTCGTGCTGGATGGACGCCCCTACTGAAACCGACCCTGAACATCAGTTTTGACACATACGAGACTACAATACTACTATATACAAAAGTCAACTTGTTGAAATGGAGTCTCACTGTTACTTGAACAACAGATGGCTGTACTCCGGGTTATGGTATTATCGTCCGCGAAACGAGATAGTTTTAATACCAGTATTATTAGTCCGCCATATCGTCCGTAATCACTCAATAGCCACCCGATCAAGAACCTCTTGTAACATGGTCATTCAATGCACTTTCTACCCCTGTTTTCTTGGGCGTAGAAAGCCAGTACTGCCGTATCTACTCCAAGCTTCCGGGGTCTCAACTCCACAAGCCCCGAAGTTCCGGCATCACAGGCTCCACCACCACCGATCAACAAATCTTCTCTATACCCCTGCAACAAAGATACAAACATATCAAATAACCTTATTCATGCAAGGTGTTTCCGTGGAGAAATGAAAGATAGGACATGCTATCATCCCACTAACAAGATATAAACCATCCATGTCAAACCTTCAACTTCAATTATCTTCATATCAGTTCACGAACACGGTCTTTAACACCGAAAGATACGGTCCCAAACGGTTTCACGGCCTCCAACTCCGTGATGGTTAACCAACATTATCAGTTACAATGCCAGTACTTATCAACTCCCTAAACCTTATCATTGCACCCTTGCTCGGTAGCGACAACAACGCTTATCACCACCCAGTTACGTCTTTCTCCCCAATCTTCACACCCCTATCTGAGGAGTTTCCAGGCTAGTTCAAGCGAAACTTCACTCCCCCTCCCTCACTTTCCATCGATGTCCCAGCGATCTACATTGCCTCCCTCGCATCAGCGCCACGAGCTAAAAATCCTAAAAGCAACAACTCAAACGGTGCAAGGCTCCCAACATGCTTCATGCTTTGCATCGCCGATCACGAGATCGGCCGTTTGAAGCTATAGTAGATTGGCTGTATCGTGAAATGGCTGTCACTTTGCATCAGATCGGACATATCGCGAGGCGCAGCAACATTAAACTGCTAGCCTAAGTTACGTCACAAACTCGATTACAAATGTAGTTACGACAAAGTGATTTTCAAGCAACATTCAGAGTGTATAAATATTAGATGAAAAAAAACTAAGACATGTATCTTTGGGTATAATTTAACAATCAACTATTCGGTATGCAATATGTACAGCCAACTTGTATGCTCTATGAACTCGAAGATTGCACCAATAGCCAGGTATCCTTGAGCACATTTCGCGCATAATTATTCATGATCCACCCTATTCATCTGAATGCACTTTAGGCTTGATACCAATCAACATACCCATCTCCTGCCAGAAGCCAGTAGGAGGAGTTGTGATAGAGTTCTCATAGGCGTCAATAATGGGACGCTCCCAGACAAGATCAACCTCATGAGGCTTGAGCCAGCGGGTCTTCTTGTAGAGCTTCCAGAATATGAATAGAGCAGGAGCAACAAACTGCATGGTGTAGTTCTGGAAGAAAAGTTCAGTGTTCCAGGGTTGGAACGACTTATAACCGTAGCACATGACAACGCAGAATTGGAAAGCCAGACCGATGTAGGCGCAGTATGGCTGGAATCGAGCAAAGTAAGGCATGCTACGTCGGTCGACGTTCTGGGCCTTGCAGGCTCGGTAGAAGTTGATATAGGTAAGTCCCATGACGAGATAATTGATCAAACCACCGGCCGTCATGAGGGCAATGAGCCAGTTGAGAACCTTGGCTGAACCACTGCTGCACTGGAGGAACGAAAGCATGGGGAAGAGCATAACGACGCAGAAGCAATAGATAGGGACACCGGAAGCTGTTGTCTTTCGTAAGACACTTGGGGCGCGACCCTCAAGGGCAAGGCCGTACAATGATCGGGTGGCGCAGTAAGTGTATGTGTTACCGGCCGAAAAGATCGAGGTAAGGAGAAGAGCATTGACGATATGGGGGAGCACATCAACGCCCAGAATATCCATAGCCATGACATAAGGCGAGGCGGCAGCAGTACCGCTACCCTCGGTGCCAGAGACGAAGATCTCGACAAGCGACTCGTAGTTCCATGGGACGACAATGCCAACAGCAAGGGATCCAGTGATGAAGAAGAAGCAGAAACGGTAGTAGACCGTCTTGAAGGCAGCCTTGATGTAGACGGAAGGTCGCTTGGCTTCGGCAGCCACCATAGAGATATATTCAGGACCGACAACGGTAAAACCGGCATTCCAGAGGGCAGCGAGAAAGCCCTCAAATCGACCGAGACCGCTATTGCCATAGACGTTGGAGAACAAACCGGGGTTCTTCCAGTAACGGAAACCGTACGCATCTCCTTGTGGGTTGCCACCAACCATGGTGATGAAAGTGAAGCTGAAGAGGATCAGGATAAGGATAACCTTTCCGCCGGACAGCCAGAACTCGGCTTCACCGTAGGCTTTGACAGCCAAGATGTTGAGAGCACTATGTTCACACAGGCACATATTAGCATACCGGTCTTAATTAATAGGAACAAGGAGTAAATCCCAGGCCAAAAGAAAAAGCGGGATTGTCCTGGGCAAGGAGTTCTTACGCATAGCAAATAATAACGGCAATACAAATGCCAGCTGTAGGTCCAGGATTTGTAATATCTGCGCTCCAGTAGGACAGGACCAGGTTGATAGCTGTGATTTCGAATGGGATAAGAAGACCCTCGTACAAGAAGAAGTTCCAACCGGCCATGAAGCCAAGAGCATCATCAGCCCAGTGGCCAGCGAGACGGATGAAACCACCAGAGACGGGCATATAGGTGCTCATTTCGGCAATACCATTGTTGACAAGTGCGAGGATACCAGAGTAAATCGTATAGGCGAGGAACAGACCGAGAGGACCACCCCTGGCAAGACCACCACCGATACTCACGAAAAGAGCTGTACCAATGGAGCCTCCAATGGCAACGAGCTGGATCTGTCTGTTATTGAGAAGACGGTGCAGACCATCGGCGTTATCAATGCTGTGTCCGTTGGCCAAATCGGTGTTGTCGCCCATGTACTTCTCGGGGGAGCCGCCATTGTGGACGGATGGGCTGGAGTGCTTCTCCTCGTCGGACGTCATCTTGTCAGATGTCACCAGTAGATGGAGATGGAGAAGGAAGGGTTGTGTCCTGATGTCCTTGACTCAATCAAGCTATGAGTCTGCAAAGCAATTAAGCAAGCAGACAAAAACAAGCGTTTGGGGGGTGAGAAGAGAAGATGGTGAAGATGAAGGGAACAAGAGGAGGTTTTGGAGATGTGCGGACGTTGAAGGTAATAAGTAGAATAAGATCAGGCCAAGGCCAACAAGCAAGAACCAAGACCCAGGAGAAGGCAAGAACAACCGACCCCAAACCCTCCCCCCTCCTCTTTCCTTGGCTTTTACCTCGATGATCAAGGATATCTACCTAGTTCTGGTGGGCGCACGGCATGTACAGCACAATGGATCGCGTATTAAACTTGGGCTAAAGTGAACCGAACTGGGCTGGGCTGAACTGTGAATGTTTGACGGCAACGCAACGGGGAGGGTAGGATGATGGCGGCCAGTCCGAATGGGGGTTGGTCGAAGGATGAGTGGAGAAAGAACGCCAAATTTCAAGCAAACTGTTTCGGGCTACTTGTGAGCGAGGTATATAAAAGGTCAGAATGAGGGATATTAGATACCTCGGCTGAGTGTAACTTGCCGACGACATGGATGTTTCTTAGTTGAACCACACACACATCCGTCAAGCCAATCCCGTCTCTTGAGTGCTGCAGTTTTGATTTTTGTTGCTTTTACTTCAGAGAAACTGTCTTTTTTGTGTGTTTTGTTACCCAAAGAAAGATGGGTTTATTTCGATGCCACGGTTGGTTTGAATTGGCAAGGATCACGCTCGGCGTTGGATTCATAGGTAAGTACTAAGGTATTGCCTCTGAACGTGAAGTTCCATCGTTGCCCTGCACTGCCATGAATTACAGAGCCGAGTCAGGCGCAAGATTGTTGCTCACTGAATACCCAGGCGACGAGGCTCTTGTGTTTCAGCTCTCTCCACTCCTCATTGCTCTGTCTCCCTTGATGCTTATCTATCTCATCCCTTGACTGATCCCAGCTCAGCCCTAGACTATCATCAAGCTGAAGCAAGAAGAGGCGATATCTCGGTCGTGATGGCTTGCTGTTGCTCCAACCTAGCTAACTCTAAACGGCTGTCGAAAAGTCGAGTCATTTTTGTGTCTTTGTATGTTTTATTGTACCTGTCAAGGAAAAGGTACTTGGCTATCAATGGGTGCTCCTCTCAAGTCCCCACCCCCGGACATAGGCGGGGCTCTCCATCATGGATATCTCTTGGCTTCTCCACAGGCATCCTTGTCAGGGTACTTTCCCCGACAGTCTTCACTCCACCATGATAAGAAACCCTGAAATGTCCTTTTTTCCTTTGCCGATAGCCAGACCCTAGCGCCATTTCTGTAGGTATCCATTGCTGATCATCGGAAGCTTCTCCTCATTGTCTGTCGGTGCCTGCTGGGCAACATTGGCGTCGCTTGGTAAAACCAGTTCTGTATGAAGCTCACCTCGGCCAAGACGACAAACAGAGTCCCAGAGTCCAGACCCAAGACGTTACCGCCAGAGGGGTAGCCTCCACTGAAGAAGCAGTGTGGAGCTTCCCCAAAGATCGCAGATGTCCTCCACTGTAGAGACTGACGGGAGCCCACAACAGCGGATGGATGGAGCTCTACAGTGGTCAGTGCCCTAAAAAGAGGGCCCCTTTGAAAGATAAGCCTCCTACCTAGCCAACCAAATTGACAAGAGACATGATTACTGTAGTGTGGAAATTGCTTGCTACGACTGAGCAATTTTTCGACAATACGAGCGGTAAAGAGATTCTTGATTAAACATGTTTTACGTATTGCTTTTTATCGCTCGATGTGTATTGAAAAAATCAAGAATAAACCTGTACACGCGACATTTCTCTTTGTTCGTGCTAAACCAAGGAGAAGGAACTGACTGCAGGCTTAATTAGGTACCTACTCCGCGCTCCCGCTACCTATGTGACGTCACAATCGGATACGACTGTCAGTTAGACCTGCCAAATTGGGACCGCCGTTGACGTCGGAAAACATCCTTGCTCAAAGGTTGAAGGGCTCGTTTCCTCAATGTTGTACAATGCGGTACTTATTCGAGAGTCGTCTCTTCGCTTTTGCTATTGGATTGATGGATTCTAATCCCTAGCTTAAGGATGGGGCTGCGTGCGTGTACAATGCAGATCCTACCGGGCACGACGCTACCCTGAAATCGAGGTCCCAGCTCTACGGATTCTAGGGGTCTACAATACATACATTTTCATACCGTCCCCGAATCTATTCGAGACAATAAGTCTAATTACAGCATGATGGAAGACGGTACGGTGCAGGGCCGAGCAACATCGAATGTTTCTTACATATTAACTAGCAGCCCAATTGTTGATATCTTACAACAGCCCAGTTGGAGTTCCTCGATTTGCCGCTCTCACACCAGCTCCATCAACACACTCACAACAACAGTGTCACGAGGTTTCAATCCTACGCCACCCCTAGGACTCGAAAGCCCCGTGGCAAACGTCGACTAAACTGCCATCGAGCTTCTTGATATTTATCGGGATGTTCGTTTGAGATTCACCGGTCACGTGGGAATGATGAATGGTGCGTTGCGTCGTTTGAAGGTGTCGAGGAGCGGGATGAGCGAAGAGCCAAGACAAGCCCCGACACACTGATGCAACCCAGGCAACTCGAGGCTATCAGGGCCTTCAGCTCCTTTCATATTCGCTGTCCAGACGACGATCCAAAGCCACCGAGTCTATGACCAGCAACCATCGTACGGGCAGATCAAGCTTTTTTTCAGAGATCGTCACACTTTATTTGCTATCCCTACGCTGAATCTGAGATCGGTTTTCTATCAGCCTCTTACCATATGTGGTACAGGTGATTGGGTCCTACAGCACCTCCAAATCACCTGGGGGCAAATATGCATAGCTGGGATGCAACACTATGATGACAGTGACTGCAGCGTTTCGAACCCACAGTGTGCCCCTGCCTGCCGCGTGGGGGAACTTGAGAAAATCATGAATGTTGTACATCAAAGTACATTCCCGAACAGTTGGAAATGAGACACCAGCGGACCAGGTCTTCACCATGAGGAATCCTGAGACCTGAACAAAGGTACAAGCTTCGTTCGGAGTTATTACTGCAACTCATTGACCTGCGCCTAGCGCGCCTGGAACCTGACTGGCTACACCCGCCCGACTCATATTGGTTCAGCCTCTTTTGATTATTGACTAGGCCGAACGAGTGTTTTACAAGCGTCCAATGAGGCATCACAGATGCTACAGTAGCTTGCTGTAACCTGCAGACTAGGGTTCGAGCCGGGCTCCACTCACCACCTCAATTCCTTGGTCTGCGACTCAATTCACAGTTGACCGAGGAAGGCTATGTCTGTCAGTCAGGCCTTGGCACTCAACGCCTGGTTGCCATGGACTGTAGAAGCCCGCATTACAAGTCCCTTGCAGCGCGTCATATTTTCGGTTCACGGGTGCTGCGCATAAGCAGAAATTGCGTCAGCCAGGATTCGACATATACACCGTCAATCTGCTCGAATAACAGTTGGTGTAATCGTACGTTGGGAGTTGGTGTTGAATATCAGTGGCGGCGTTGGAAGCCATTCGCCTCGATATGCCATCCAGAGACTCGGTACGGTTTAAAAAAGATAAGCTTTTTGTCCAAATCGTGATGAGATCAAAGACAAACAAGGAGCTTCTCATAGGCTTCGGCACTACACCGAGGCTTGCGCTACTTCAGCAGCCACACACCCTCTAAGATTTGGAGTAGGGTAAGGTAATGTTGGGTATCCATGTGTAAGTATGTACGACTTTCATGGTTGAGCGGCTGAACGGCTCGCCGTCCAAGACGGGTCCCCCGTTTCAACCCAAGCAAGCCCCGTCCCAAACGTGAAATGGCATATGCCGTCCCATCGGATGTCGGCGGTTGATGCATCCCCTGCCTCTGTAACGGTCTGTTGATGTCCATTTGGTCTAGACCGAAACTGAAAAGTGGGACAGAGTAATGAACGGACAAGGAGTCTTATCAGTTCATTGCAACGGTCCCTGACGGTCGTTATTAAACGCTGCCTGCACAGACGCTTTTAGCTTGACCGCAAGGCAAGGAGGCCTGTCAGACGACAGTTTACTACATACGTTTACTACTGTATCCACAATACCTATCACAAGCCTCGTATCGGTTCTTGACGCTCTCTGTCGGTTCCTGCGCATGACTGAGCCGCATGAGAAAATTCTACACTTCCATGCTGGAAAATAACAGCTGATGAGGAAGACTTGGCCAAGAGAATGAGAATTTTTATGTATAATCGAGCATTCATGCGTGGTTCGAGCCAAGGACTTGAAGTTGCGCCTCTTTCGATGTGCCGTATCATCCGTAAATGGCCGTACCACTGACTTAGGTACTGTACGTAAGTCTTTTACAAAACTGTTATCCACACGTTAAAATTGAGAATTGGCTTGTGAAACCCTCGTATTTCAAGTACAAGGCTCTTTGTGAGACATTCGGATATTAATAGGGTATCCAAGTTGGTACTCGTTCTTGTCTTGATTATGAAGAGAAACTGCAACACAAGAAGTCCTGGAAAGAGAGTTTCCTTAACAAGATTCATCCCAAGAATACTCCAAGATTACGACACCCATTCGCAAAGCTTATTCTAACTTGCCAAGGATCATACCTGTCAAAGATACAGTACCGAGGCCATCCAAGAGTTGGGGTTCCGGACATGGCTTGGCCGGAACCGACGTTCTTGGTGGGGGGAAATGTCCGTATTTTCGGTGGCCGGCCGGTGAGGGGCAGGCAGGAGCGGAGCGGTGCGGAGAAGTGGGCAAGAGAAAGAAAAAAAAAATCTACAGCGAAGTCAATGGAAAGCCTAAGCAGGATATTAGTAAACAACGGGCACAAATTCAACATCATCCACCAAAAAAAATATACCAACAAAGAGAGAAGCAGCGGATATTCTCATGTTGTATCAGCGCATCATCTCCTCTTTTCCAAAATCTCGATAAAATTGGCAGATTCACAGCGGCGGACATCTTCAGTGCGGGACATTCGAGACCGGGGCCCAAGACCTAACCCTGCTCTCGAGCCGCCTTTAACGCCCAACTCGCACCCTAGTATTATTGAACAAGGTCAGATTCTATCCTGGAAACAGCTACAGAAACGACCATGGATAAGGCGTCTGCGTGCGGCAGCGCTCTGCGTGACGGGCGCTATGCCTCTATTCTTCTCTCCAAGACAAACGGCGCCGAGCCTCAACCTGATGCAAGCTCGATCTCCGATCCTGTATCGGACCCAGCTCCGGTGGCCGGGGCCTTGATACAAGCCTTCGTTGCCCGGTTGACTGCCTCCGGCTCCGACTCCGGTTCCGGCGCCAACTCGGGTGCTTCAACGGACGTCCCCCAGCTTCTATCAGTAGGCCTGGCTGCCTTGAATGCCTTCCTTCAAGTCAACGTTACTGGCCCTGTTCTGCCCGAGTCAGTGGCTCTTAGCACAGAGCTCACCAAAAAATGGGCCAAGGTGCAGTCAGATGACACAAAATCAACCCAGCATCACTTCCACAAGGCTTGCCTGAGCCATCTTGAGGTGGACGGTGTGTCACCATATGCTTACATTCCTCACCTGGAACTCTTTGCCCTAGCAAGGCACATTATCACACAGGAACTCGGTCAAGCCACCAACGATGTGGTAGAGATACCCTCTGACGAGAAGTCACTCAAGTACAGTCTTGCCTGGACACGACTTCGCATTCATGTATGGCACTACAAGCTCTTGACCCAACCGAGCTTGGGACCCGGTTCCAACTTTACCCGAAGCTCTCAGTGGAGCGATGTGCCAACGCTGGCGTCACAAATCTTTGACGATATTGACAATGTAAGGGCACAGGTTCTTGGAGAGGAAGTGTGGGCTTCAGATGACGATGCCTGGAGCCGTGAGGACAAAGTCCGGTTCCTTGTTGAGGCAGCCAACAACTATATCCTGCTAGGCCGGGATGACAAGGCCAAGGAAGCTCTGAAAGAGGCATCTCAGACCAGTGGTTTGGAATACGCTCTTTCAGGTGCTCTCGGAAAGAGGACCAAGTTCCAGGAGCATAGCATCAGCCAGCTTGTCGTTTTGGCTAGGAGCGGCGCCGAACAACTGGCGGACGATGCAGACGAGGAAGCCAAGCCGGATGCCCTTCAGCTAAACGACGACACTCTGCATGAGGAGATTCAGTTCTCTAAAGAGCAGAATGGAGACGACAAGAAGGCTTCCCTTCCCACCGCCCTGGCCAATCTCTCCCCCGACGACCAGCCCCAACTCTCACCACTCGACCAGATCATCCTTCTTACCGAGGCCACCCTCAAGGATGCTTTCTCGCCACTGGATACACTGACTTCGGCAGAGGTTTTGCCCTATGCAGTGCGAGTTCTTGCGGACAAGTCAACCAACTGGCAGATCTACACACAGGCATTGCTGGTTCGCTCCCGAATAGAAGTCCACCGCAGTCGGACTGTTGAGCGTGGCGTGCTTCAGCTGCAAGCTGTGGCAGATCAAGTTCTGACAGATACAACGGCTGAAGCCCAACAACAAGCGGAGGCAAAGGAGAAGAACGAGGAGGCGGACGCACCAGCTATTCAGGTCACTACCCCTGATCAGGCTACCACATCCGTTCAGAACAAGCCCACTTCCTTTCTTCCTGCTCCTAAAGCTTCAGAGTCTGCTCCGGCGCATGTCCGTCTTGAATACATCCACGCCATCTGTTCCCCTCCGCGATGGCATCTCGAGTCTGAACTGGCCTACGCGTGGGCTGGCATCGGCTCGCTGGCCTCTGCTCTCGAGATCTTCAAGCGTTTACGACTCTGGGCCGAGGTCGCACTTTGCCTTGCCAGCGCTGCGGCATCCGAAGACGAAGATGGCCGTGGCAGTGGTGGTGAGGAGAAGGCCAAGGGAATCATCCGATGGAGACTATTCCACCGTACCGGAGAGACATCACCTTCTGATCCGGACGATGAGGATATCGGTGATGATGTAACCCTCCTTAAAGCTGCAGACTTTTCTGGACCCGAACGCGATCCTTCGCCACCTAATGCTCCTCGCCTGTTCTGCATTTTGGGTGATATTGAGAACGAGCCATCTTACTACGAGCGCGCGTGGGAAATCTCCAAACATCGCTACGCACGAGCTCAAAAGTCACTGGGCGAGTACTACCTGCAGAACAAGGAATGGGAGAAGGCCCGCGAAGCATACAAGAAGGCAACAGCCGTCAACCGTCTGAGTCCCGAGATGTGGAGTCGTCTTGGAGATATCAGCTTGCGACTTGCACAGTTTGGCGACGCTGCCGAGGCTTTCAACCGCTCTATTGGATCTGCAAGCGATACAGCTGGAGGTGAGGATGCTCGAACGTGGAGCAACTTGGGAAGTGCTCTCTGGAGTCTTTACTGCGAAGTCATCGCCGAGACCCAGGACACCAACAAAACTACCACAGAAACCCCTGCGCCAGTTCCCGCCGAGGATGAAGAGGACGATGTCGCTCTCGCCGCTCCCTCCAAGCCCTCAGACCGGGATCCAGCAACCCTCCTGGCACAGTCTCTTGCAGCTTACAAGAGAGGCGCTTCAATTGCCCATGACAACTGGCGGATCTGGGATAACGTGCTCACACTGGCTTCACGCGTGCGACCACCTGCCATGCCCGACATGATCCTCGCGCTCACGCACATCATCCGCATCCGCAAGTCAGAAGACGCTCTCGATGCCGATGTTCTTGGTGCACTTCTCCAGGATGCCGTGCTTTCAGCAGAAAAGACTTCCAGTTCAGGCGTGTACGATCCTCCACGCGGATCGCCAGAGAGGCTGGTGATGCGACTGTTTGAAGAGGAGCTGGTTCCTCTCATCACACAGCGCTCAGAGCTTTGGACACTGGTCTCGCGCCTCCGCGCCTGGAGGAGAGACTACGCAGGTGCCATCGACGCAGCAGAGCGAGCTTGGCGCGCAGCCGTAGGATCTTCGGGCAGCGGCCTCTTGCCTGGAGCAGCAGCTACGACAGCTGATGAGGCGCGAGATTGGACCGTTGACGAGGGTGCGTGGACTATTGTTGTGCAGAGAACCGACGACCTGGTATCTGTGCTTGAGAACTGGGGCCCTTCTGTTGAGAGCATCGGCAGCCGGTGGAAGGGCAAGGCGAGGAGCGCGGTGAGGAGTGTCATGGGTAGAGGAAAGGAGAGATGGGAGGGAAGTGAGGGATGGAGAGTGCTAGAGGGATTGATGGAGGGGTTGAGGATCTCGTAGGGATAAAAGTTTGGTATAAAAAGGGATTGGATGGTTTATGAGAAATGTGTCAAGCATGATAGAAGAGTAGAGTAGCTGATACAGACAAAACATGGCAAGTACAAATGACGCGAGGATTTTATGAACAATGTGGGACTGACTCGATAGCAAAGTCTTATAAATCACGGGGGTTGAGAAATCTTGGAAACATCATCGGAGTGAATTGAAGGGGGTTTAATAACACTACTTCAACACTCTCATAAATCTCCTACACGCTACACACGATATACTACACGATACTTCATACCGAATACATCGCTTCCATAACGAAACAATCTCCATCCAACCCGCTTCCAACAAACCTGCCTTCCAACGTTCTCATTCATTTCATCAAGCATCATCCTTGTGTGCGTATTCATCATCATGCCAATTCCCGCCATCCGTTTTCAGCTCCAATACGGCTGACTCATTGCACAAAAAAGCCAACACAGCTCTTCTCAGACAAGGTACACAATGTATCCAGGTACAGAAGTACTCGAACACGGTCCATCTTCAGTCCTAGGAAGAGGCCCAAGGATTAAGGCGCTTGTATGTAGAATGCTCGCAAGGTAAAGGCTTCTATTTCTTACCCTTCTTTCGGCCAGGCACGACCTTAAAACCCGCGGCCTGCATGCTGGCATCATCACTGGCAGTAGCGGCAGCACCGCTGGTGGAACTGCCCTTCTTAGCAACCTCACTCCAGCCGCCGCCGTTTCCGCCCTTGTTATCGGGCTGCTTCTCGACGACTCCACGTTCAGCAAGCTTCTTGCGACGAACAAATTCCTCGGCAAAATGGCGGCCGTCCATAGTGGTGGAGCTGGCGTAAATAGCATCGGCGATCAGACCAGTGTCGAGCGGCAGGACGTCGAGAGCGGCCTGGAAGCTCGCAACTAGATAATTGGTTAGTTTGGTAACTCTTGCTCAGTTCAAATTGACAACTTACTGTCATTAACACCAGTAATGCCTCGGGATAGCTCTCGGCCAACCCACTTATTGAATTCATCCATAGCAGTGTTGCCGCCCTCGGCCTTGCCGCTACCAGAAGTTGCTGGCTTAGACGCAGGCTTCACGGGCGAAGTGATAGGCTTGATGTTGGCGGCACTGACAGAACGACCCTGAGATGATGGACCAGTAGGAGCTTTAACCTTACCACCAGCGCCGACAGTAGCCCAACCGCTTCCAGGAGGCGGAGCATTGGCAGCAGCAGCAGCCGCAGCCGCGGACGCAGCGTTAGTGAGGATGGATTGGCCAGGCTTGCCGGCGAGGTTGGCATAGCTCTTCGAAACGCCCGTAGGAGTGCCGGACTGGGTACTAGTTTGGCTAGCCTTCTGCTTGCGAAGTTCCTCCTCGCGCTGGATCTCGGCAAGAGTCTTTTTGCTTGCAGTTGAGGTCGAGGGAGTCGAGGTAGATGCACTCTTGGAGGGTCCAGGCTTGGACCAAGGGCTGGCAGAAGGAGCAGGAGAGCCATGTCCCCAAGTACTAGTTGCAGGCAGGCCGGCGTTGGAAACAGCAGCAGACTTCTCACGTTCACGGAGAGCCGCTGCTTCTTGCTCAAGGATAGCCTTCCTCTGAGCAGCGACTGCTTCCTCAGCCTTGGCTGCCTTGCGCGCCTCAGCCTCTTGGATTTCCTTCAGGCTAGGCCCCTTGTGTCCTTCAGCACCGTGGTCCTTGGCCCAAGGAGCCAGCGGGGGCGGTTGAGCGCTGGCCGAAGCACTAGTGTCAGGGGTTCCGGTCTGTGAACGATTGTATTGTTCAGGCAGGTTGGAACGAGCGCGTTGAGCAGTCGGAGCCGGGAGAGGGGTGCCAGTGGACGCAGGTGGAGGGAAAGGCATTGGCATATCGGGCTCGACTGGTTGGGCGGCAGCGGCGGCGGCAGCAGCCTGAGTCTTTTGGACTTGTTGGGTCAAAGACAAGGCATCTTCGGCTGCCTTCTTCCTAGCAGCACGAGCAGCCTTGCCAGTCAAGGCTGGAGCCTCAACACGTCGCTCATGGTCCCCAGAAGAGGTATCAGAAGCAGGCGAAGGCTCTTCAGTAGGTTCTTCCTCGCTGGCCTCCTCGGTCTTGGCGGCCTGCTCAGCCTCAAGCTGGGCTCGATAATCCTCAAACTCTTGCAATCGCTCTTTGAATCCCTCGGGGTCTTGCTCAAGGTTTTCAATGTCGGGGAGGCCAGCACGGACACCAACATCAGTAGTAGCGGCTCCGATGGGTTGGGGAGCGCCAGAGCCCTGGATGTTGGCAAGCACCTGGCGTTCAGTGTTGGCAATGTTAGTCAGATTATCATCCCTGAAAGGATCCCCGTTTCCCGAACCAGAGGGGACAGATGTCTGGCTACCAACCGGCCCAGCCCCGTCAAAGAAACTGCCCGAAGGAGGCATGGCGCCAATGGGTTGCTGGTGAGGAGGCATTCCAATGGGGTTGGGGGATGAAATACTACCGAAGCTCGGCTGGCTCTGGAGGCTATGGGCACTTGAGTGATGCTGTAACATTGGGCCAGGGATCGGGAATTTGGACATTGCCTGATTGCGCATAACGTACTCGCGCTGCTGAACCATGAGATACTGCTCTTCCTGCTTACGTCTCTCCAGGTTGTTCTGTTCCTCGGCCGTGAGGGTACGTCCGAAGCTTGGGAATACACCACTCAAGGGAGGGACCACGCCACTATTCCCCTGAGGAGAGAAAGGTCCGGCTTGGGTAGGAGGTCCATGAGGAATGCCAATCTGAGGAACCAGGAACGGCTCACGCGAGTTTCCTATGCGCCTGATAAGTTGCCCAAGAGGTTCAAAATCGGGATCCTCTACCTTCTTCACACGCAGATCGGGAGAAAAGAAGTTGGCTTTGTACCAATCATTCATCTCAAGGCCGGTAAATGGGCCCTGGACCTGTCCTTGAGGGTCCAGGTACACCCATCTCATCCGGTCAGGCATAACCATCTGACGGACTTGAGCAGAAGGAGGTTCAGTGCCACCTTGACTACCGCCAAAAGGCAGGCCGCCGCCTACAGGGGTGAATGACTGAGGGGCTGTGGCGGTAGTGGTGGGATGGCTAGATTCGCCAGTGCTGAAAACGCCCTGAGCTCGGGAAGCGTCGCTAGAGGGGAAGAGTTCTTCAAACAATCCGCGATTGGGTCTCATAGGACTCTCAGTGTCGCGAGACGGGATACCAAAGTTGCTTCGGCCTATCGCGCCAAGGGGGTTGCCCTGCCGCAGATCAGGCAAGGAGTCGGACAGGTTGTTGTCATGCTCATGAGCCTGCATCTGCGCCTGCATCGCGGCAGGGAACAAAGAGCCCATCTTGCTGCCGCGACCAATGCTTCCTGTTCCAAGGCCGCCGGCGCTTGCGGGACCAAAGACATTGTTGAGGTTAGACAAACCAGGGGATTGAAGTTCACCAATTGGGCTGAAGAGGGAACTGCCAAAAGCATTGCCCAGATTGGGTCTCTCACGATCTGGAGTGCCAATCACAGGGCCGCCAGGAGCAGCCCAGCCTGGCAAAGTGTTCAGAGATGGGTAACCCTTGGCGCCCACACTAGACGTCTGGCTACGATCACCTCCATCATAACCGCCAAAGCTACGACCAATAGAACCAAAATTGGACGGCGCATCGTGAAGGTTCACACCGTGAGGTTTGTCATCATTGGTATCGTTGTCATCATGGCCATGACGTTCCGCTGGAGGACTGCGGTAGGGATTGGTCTCAGAGGGACTAAGAGGACCATCATCTCCATGGCCTCCCAGGTTGAGACCTGACATGCCGAAATCACCTGCAGAGCCCTTGACAGGAGTACCCATAGTACCGAAACGGTTGCCCTGCTGGGGCAGACCAGGAGTATCAGTATCTTGGGCGCCTCCTAGAGCCGCACTGCCCGCAAGAGCGTCGCCGCCGAATGGATCGGTGTCAGTTCGCGGGCGAGATCGCCAGGACTGCTGGTTGAGAGGGTTTGGGCTCTCAGCTGCCTTGCCACTCAGATTGTCTGAGCTGTCCTTGGGAATGAGATGGGCCAACCTGCTTCCAGTGGCAGCACCGCCTACACGTTTGTCACCAACGGCAGGCGACGGAGTTAGAGCAAAGTTGCCGAATCCTCCAGCACCAGGAGTGCTCTGGTTAGAGGGTGGCCAGATCGAGCCAACACCTCCAATCCCACCGGTGTTAGAACGCATCAGGCTTCCAAAAGCAGGCAGCTTTCCGGGAGCCTCGCGAGAACCGGTCTCGCCGTCAGATTCGTCGGCTTCGGATTCTTTTAGGTCGGTATTCCTACGCGGGAACCAGTAAGAGGAAGAGGGGTCGTCACGAGAGAAGCGGCCAGCAGCAGTAGGAGATGCCAGGGCGCTTCCACCAAATGGATTCGATTCGATAGTCTCACGTCGTCGAGTTCCGGGCCGTGTAGCAGATGAAGGCGAACCGACACCAAAAGTGTTGGAAGTACCTTGAGATAGGGATGCCTTACGTCCGTTTGCGCCACCCTGGTGAGCATCCTTATTCTGGGTCGGGGGTTTAAGCGGCGAGTTAATATCTGCATTAAAAGCCTGCTAGTGGTTAGCACAAACTTTGACCACCAACTGTCATTATTGCGGGGGCTGGCGCACCTCCTTCTCCTCCAACGACATATCCTGCAGTCCCATTGGAGTTGTATCTCCAGAATCATCCCAGCAAGCATTGGGCTCTTGAGGGATGTGATTGTCGTTGCTCTTTCCCCAACCTCTAGGTGCATGCCCGTTCAGTTGACCTGGATTCCAGCCTGGGGCAAACAGCCTAGATGGTTCATCGGCAGGTTTTTGTGGGCGGAACATGCCTAACAGTTCCTCCCTTGTGTACCGCGCTGGAGTCAACTCGTACGTCGAGGCTGATGTAGTCACGGGGACAATAGGGCTCTCGGCGGCGGGGGGTTGAACTGCATGGTCAATCGACAGCGGGGGCTGCGAAGACGGCTGACCCAGAGGAGTCGTAGATGATCGTCGGAAGGTGAGAGTACCATTAGTAGAACGGCCATCCCTCCTCGCCCTGAAGACATGGTTAGTGACAGTTCAGAGAGGTAGTAGATTCCAGTAGGCTGGTGGAGAACGCATGGCAAGGCGACAGATTGTACAACTGATCATTATCAGATATACACTGTGACGTAGAGACCACTTGGCACCAAAGCACAAGGATAGTCGATGGTCCTGTACTCAGGATAAAAACCCCCATAGTATTTCCAAGAGCCCCTCGCGACAATCTAGTCAAGCACTGCGCAGCATGCAGCATATTGTACACCGCACACCAAACGCGGGGCGACAAGGGGACACAGTATGCAGTACAGCATTTCTCCATGATACCCGCTCCAGCTGAAGAGACCTAGCAAAACATAAAGGAAGAAGTGGCAATTACTTACCAATCTCCGGAAGTAGCTCCTCTTCCATCAGTCCTTCCTCCTCTAGAGTTGGCGTTCTGGCCAGCGGCAGCCGAGGCAAAGCTCGAGGGAAGATTGGTCGGCATATTGGGTAAGCGCTATCGTGGCAAAGATGATAAAGCAGTTTGAAAACTCGTCGTCTCGAGTGCGGTTGCGAATTCGAGCGAACGGGATTGGGTGTGAAACGTCGTTGTCGTTCGAGGTCAAGGGGCGCGAATGTTGCGTCGATCGTCGGCTGAATCGAGAATGATGCAATCCAAACAGCTGAGGGACAGTGACCTAAAGCTGTGATGTAGCTAGAATATGCTTGTTGAGGAACCTGCTAGAGCGAACGCGCAGCAACAAGGTAAAAATTTGGTGAGTAGTCCAGGATATGGAGCACAAAACGATGCTTGAAGCGTAGTGACAAGACGAAGGCGGCGGGCAAAGTGGTGTGTGTATGTGATATCGTAAACGATGGTGATACTGTTTATAATCGGCAATGAGCGCGACGTATTTGTTGAATGATGTTTCTTTTTTCGGAGAACCGAGGAGAAGAGAGTTTCGTGTGAGCTTGCGGTGGTGATGTAAACGCTGTGGTTTGGGTGACCTTTAAACGGGGAAGGGAAAAAAATCAAATGTAAGGTTTTGGGCGGGCAAAAATAGATAGTGAGGTACTTGAATCTGCTTGTGGTGGCCAGCCTTCTCCAGGGTTCCAGTTCACCTGTGGTGGCATGGTCTCGCCAGCGGGAATTAGCACTGTCGAGGCCACCTACCTAACTGCAGTCTATGATTAGTGGGGTTGGTGACTTTGAGTGGCCAGAGCATGTCGTACGTCGATCCACTCAAAGCTTCTACCGTGGTTCTACCGGCAGAAGACTGAATTTCCTCTGCAGAGCAAGGTTATCAGGGCTGAATCCTAAACGAAAATGGAGCTCGACGCAGAAGTCCTTAAATCGTGTCCACCCATATGTCTGTTTTGAATGCTCAATGAGGTGTCTAAGTGAGGACTGTACGTATGTAGGCTAATTGGTTACCGAATTACTGGGTCAGGGGGACTCTGTTGTTCGATCAAGGCTCGGTTAATATCTGATCTCGGTACCTATCGATCAGATATTATTCAATGTGGCAAAAATTAGTACCAGACTCAGGTACCGTCACACAACCAGGCACTGTATGACATCCATTCCGTCACGTCACGTCTTGACTTAGGTTAGTAGGTAAGGCACGTCACGTCAGAACGCGTCGCGTGTTCCAGCCTTGAGAAGAAACTTAGACAGGTCAGCTCAATAATGCACGCCGCCAGATGCAATGAACTTAACAAGTGGCGTATGCATCGTAAAAGGTGGTTAAACATATAGGAAAAACGCACATTGAACTTTAGTTGAAGAGAGAAATAGAGTGATAAATAGTTGGGCACTCTTCTTTACGTAAGATATGCATTTAATTTTCATATAAGAGTTTAATTAGATACTTTGAGTATTTCTTAAATCGTTCCACTAGTACACGATACTAGGCTAACAGGCTGCATCAATCAAGTTGCTGACGGGCAGAGTAAGAATATTTTCATGCCACTAATAAAGTTCTCCTTAATTCCGAAGAAGCAACCAGATTAGCATTTGTAATCAACTCTTTATATGGAGACTAGATACATTACAATTGGTAGTGATACTATCATTTGCTCTAAATCAATCAAACCTGGCTGCGTAGTGACACTGGAGTCAGACTCCCAAACTCATTCCGCATTTTCGAGTAACAAAAAATCCGCTCGACACTATTTGTGTCATGACGCTCACGCGTGTTATTTGTTTCATGTCAATGCCATGTACTCACACACTATACAGCATCACCAATTTCCACATGCACAAGCCTAATCACCACCCGATAGTCTCTAAGGACAATGCAGTAATTGAGGTCATCGCTCAACTTGAGGTCTTTGCTCGACTCGAGGTCAGTGTATAATAATATCCGGCTTTGGCGATTGCAGAGGGAAATAATACAGTAACCAGAGTTTATGAGAAAGATGCTACAGCATGCTAGCATTGCCGTCAAGGGGAGAAGACGGGTTCTAGTGTTATGCATAAGAACCATGATCCTCAAATGGCCAAACATATGGAAGATAAGGAACAAGACCAATGTCTATTCAATAGTCAGCGTCAATTCCAAGTCCTTCGACTCTTGTGTTACTGAAAAGACATACCTAGCCTATGTTAATCACAAAGAATACTCAGGATACTTTGTGTCCGCCCATGTCTATCATCATCCAGAATGTGCTTATTATCATTAACGCGCGAACCACGCAACCATACAGGGAGGCTGACAAGTACCATGATCCGCTCAATATTGTGATATCAACACGAAAAAGGAATGTTGGCAAAGGAGCTTGTCAAAAAGCTGAGCTTTGGGGAGCTAACTGCGTATGCCAACCCGAGTTGAATGAAGCCAACGATTCGGGCTGTTGACAAATAGCAGGTGGCATCCTTCTTTTCGAGAAGTAAGCACGCGTAAAAACACACCTGCCTGTAAGGATGATTTTTGACAAATGGAGGCACGGTGATTTGAGTCCAGGTTGCACCGCAAGTCAAACCATGCAGACTACCTAAGCTTTGATGTAGCGCAGGTATACAGGATAGGTATTCTCCGTCCGTACTATTTTGGTTGTTGCGATGAAACAGATGTCTGATCGCTATCATCAAGCTCTGTTCAAATATGGAGGAATGTTCAGACGTTAGGCAGAAAGTGTGCTTTGAACTTCTTATTCGCACGATCCGGTGCCCTCAGCATCATCTGATCTCCCAAAACTTCGCAAGCAAACTTTTTGTCGGAACCCTGATCGCCATTTGTGGTGCTACCCTCAGTTGAAACTTCGACTCGAAACATGGTGCCTTCCTTTGGGACGACTTTGACCCCTCGCTTCTTCGTTATAATCTCAAAAACAAACTTGCGATCGCGGACGACAATGCCTTGGATCCCAACTCGACTGGGACAATGGCTTCGAACAACCCGGATGGGAGCACCATGAAACTCAGCACTCGCAAGCTTCACCGCCGCGCTAGGCCCGCCTGTAAACATGTCGTTGCCGAGTATTTCACGAGCATATCCTAACCAAAGCTGACTCAAGGGCTCATAAACGTGGTATTTTTGGCCATCCTTGGGTATATCGTGAAGACCCAAGCTTCGTCTCTCCCGTGAAGAGAGGGGCTTAGGCCGCTGTTTCTGCTTGGACTTTTTATCTTGGCGAGCCTTTCGGCGTGCGGCACGAGCATTGATGGTAGAGGGTGGAGGAGAGGTCGGTCGGAGAATGAGTGGGCGATGCTGAATTTTTTCCGAGTAGATGCGGTTGACGCTGTCGGGGGAATGCGCTCGAGCTAGCAGATTCTGCGTAGCTTGTTGCGCTGCGCTAGCCATGACTGTTGAAGCTGGAAGTTGAGGTTGGAAAGCTCACCAAGTCGAGCTTCCTAAGTACTAAGCAATGGAGGTAGAAAAAAAGTTCGGGCGGAAATCAACCGCACTCGGGCAGGCATTACTATATACGTACCTTTGAATTCTGGGGGAAATTGGTGGCAGTGGGTCCCATTCAGCTCCTTCCTCTTCACATGCCGCTCGGCAGGAAATAATGCCCCACTTAGCCGATCCCATCTCTAACTCGGCCATGATGTGTTGTGCTGCGTTGTGTTATGAACTTCAAGGATACACACCTTACCTTAGTATTCAGGCAACAAATGCTCTCAAAACCTATATCACATTAGTCGACGCTTCCTTGGACCGTGACGACTCTGTTAAAAGCTTTGCGATGGTGTTGTTGAGAAGAAACCGCAGCTGATCGTCGACTCCTGAAAAGAAACGCCAGCCATGTCGCATAACAAAGACGCCGTCGATTCCTCGACCAATTCGGCACCAGACCTTCAAATTCTGGGGGATGAAGTTACACTTCAGCCTAGTGGCTTTGTTGAGCCGCCGCCAAGAGCCATTTCCGAAGGAAAGGAAGAGGCGTTGATGGACAAGTTTGCCTCGTTCCGCTCTGAACCTTTCCAGTAACGCGCCCCTTCTCATCACCATCTCGCTCATCTGAGCATGGTGTCAACTACTACCTCCCGTCACAAACATACTGATGAACCCCCTCTTAGATTTCTTCGTGAAGTATCGCTTTATGTATCTGGCCAAGGATGGCGAGCCTATGACCGCGTCATTGGCCAACCTGTCTTTTACCCGGGCTTTTCAGAGAATATGAAGAATATGGTTCTCTCGGCACCTCTACTTCAGCAAAGAATTAGCCAACTCGCTGAACACCGTGTTGCTGTTGAAGAACATGAGGGTATGCTACCGAGGGACAGTAAAGACTATGGCGCCAAACGTTCCCGGCGACTCAATGAAATTCAGACAGGGCTCCAAGAACTGGCAGAGAAATGGACAGACGACATGATATGCAAGTTAGAGAGCAAAGCGTTCATCCGTGGAGCCTATTATCTCTGTACCCAGCTGCTGACGCGCGCCTATCACCAAGGGATTCATGTCTCCAGCGAGGAGGTTTTGCGATTGCGAAAGGTCGCCGAGGTAGCAGCGCAAAAGAAGCAGAGCATAATTTTCCTGCCAAGTCATCGATCACACGTCGACTATGTTTCTCTACAACTCATCTGCTACCGTCTGGGTCTTACCTTACCAATCGTTGTGGCGGGAGATAACTTGAACATGCCTGTCGTGGGCCAGTTCCTTCAGCACGCTGGAGCCATGTGGATTCGAAGAGCATTTGGTGATGACGTTCTCTACACCACGTTGGTTCAATCTTACATCGACACCCTTCTTCAGGAGGGCTACAACTTTGAATGTTTCATCGAGGGAGGTCGGTCTCGAACAGGAAAGCTACTGCCGCCAAAGTTCGGTATCTTGAGCTTCATTCTTGATAGTATTCTATCGGGACGAGTTGAAGATGCTATTATATGTCCTGTTAGCACCCAATATGACAAAGTTATTGAGACGGAGGGCTATGTCACCGAACTACTCGGAATGCCCAAGAAGAAAGAAAACCTTGCCGACTTCTTGAGTGGAGGATCGTCTGTTTTATCTCTACGCCTAGGTCGCGTAGATGTTCGATTCCATGAGCCTTGGAGTCTGCGAAAATTTCTGGACGATCAGCTATCGAAGCTTCCCAGCATCCCACGTGGACTCGATACAGATCACCAACACCCAGAGGTTCGAGCCGTACGAGAGAAGCTTCTACGCACGATGGGGTACCAAGTACTAAGTGACATCAACGATGTATCTGTCGTGATGCCGACAGCACTGATTGGCACTGTTCTTCTAACACTTCGCGGTCGCGGAGTTGGCAAAGAAGAGCTGAAACGCCGCGTTACATGGCTCACGGAACGTGTGCGTGCAAAGGGTGGACGCGTAGCCCACTTTGGCAACGCACCTCTTACTGAAATAATTGAACGCGGACTCGAGGTTCTTGGTAAGGACCTTGTTGGCGTTGTCGAAGGGCTTGCTGAGCCTACATACTATGCCGTTGACCGCTTTCAGTTGTCGTTCTATCGCAACATGACCATTCATCTTTTTATCTACGAGGCGCTTGTCAGTGCAGCGATATACTCGCGAGTGAAGAAAGGAGGCGGCCCGCAGATTCAAGACATGCCATTCGATGAATTGAAGGAACAAGTATCCTTCCTCTCATCATTGTTTCGCGGCGAGTTCATCTTTTCTGGTGAAGGACTTGATACCAATCTACACAGGACTCTACGGGGGCTAGAAGCAGATAATATAATTCGAGTCGACCGAGACACAGAGGGTAATGTCACTATGGTTGGGCTTGCAGAGCAAGAGAGGAAGGCTGGCAGAGAGAATTATGACTTTTACTGCTTTCTCATCTGGCCTTTTATCGAAGCAGCCTGGTTGGCAGCGGTCTCTCTCATGGGGCTTACTCCTCCTCCTGGCCAGAATGGGGAAACCTGGATTGAGCAAGGCAAGACACACAGCAGCGCTCAACTCGTAAGTAATCCTTCATATTCATCAGTGGACCCATTGTCGCTTTTTCTAGTCAAGTATGCTCACAAATCTGTCCTTTAGCTCGGTAAAACGCTCTATCACCAGGGCGATCTCTCATACTTCGAGGCTGTCAACAAAGAAACTCTGAAGAACTCGTATTCGCGTTTCGAGCAGGATCAGATGCTTCATGTTGTGAAATCCAAAGATTCCAAAATTCCCCCACGTGTCCAACTCGACGCTTCTTGGTGGACACCTCGCGATCCGAAAACAGGTGCTCTCCTTGCAGAGGGCAAGCTATGGGACTTTACCGAGAAAATCGCCAAGTCACGTCGCGAGGGCAAGAATCGTCGCGACGGAGCTACAGTCAGCAGCCGCGTGCTCCGACTCACCGACGAGTTGGGTCGTAAGCTCTGGGAGGAGACGGTCGAAGCGGAGCGAAGCGGGAAGGGCAAAGTACCCAGTCGACTGAACAGTGAAGAGAAGGAGGCATTTGGGAAGAGCATGCGGGAAGGAAAGAAGAAGAGAGAGGAGAGAGCTCGGGCTCATCTGTAAGAGATGGTGGTTTACTGGGAACGTGTACAACAAGTGTTCTGCCAGCGATGGTTTTTTGTTCATTCTCAGCCAGGCCTGCATTTTGGAAGTCGGGTTTGGCGCTTTCTTTAAACTATACTGTAATATCAACCACATCATGGAGCATTTACATACATACATCTAGTCAAGTACAACAACATGCTCTCATATTCAACTTGACATTGCCAGATCCGGCTCTTGAACAACTTGAATGTGTTCGGGTATGCTCTTTTCGCTTCGCTTGTTTTTACTTCCAATGTCTACGCATCCTTGGACCCTTGGGGCTTCAGGATGATGTTATCTATCAAGCGGACCATCGGCCCTCCACTGAATCCTAAATCTTCACCTTCCTGGGCCTTTTCTACTGGCAACATCCTGATGGCACCGCTCAGAATAGCTCCGCGCGATGGGTCTATTTCATCCACCTCGACTAGCGTATCTGGGTCCGCAAGGGAAATATAGTCAACCTCAAAGAGCACACGCTCTGTGGGAGGGAGCTCGGATTGGGCTGTTGCGACCGCAGTGATAAAGTTGTGTGCCGCACCGAGAATACTTGCTCTGTCACGCAAGCCGCCCGACGTGTATACACCAGCGGCCGTGAACAGCGCGCCAGGCAGTACAATAGCGACGGACCTTCGTCGAGGGCCGAGATAGACATTTCGAGAACTGAGGGCGAGACTATCGGTGTCGCGTTCAGTCGGCTGAATAACAACGCTCATTGGGAGGAGGAAGTCCTCAACCATTCGACGAATGACAACTGTCTGCTGAACATCCTTCTGGCCAAAGTAGGCACGCTCAGGCTGGACAATGTTGAAGAGCTTCAAGCACACTGTCGCAACGCCGCGGAAGAAGGTTGGTCTACTGGCGCCCTCAAGGACTTCCCCGACAGGAGTAATGGTGACGAAGCTGCCCTTACTATCTATCTCCTGGCCCGGGAAACCACTAGGGTACATTTCCGGCGTCGTCGGTGCAAAGACAGCAGAGATGCGACCAAGGTTTCCTCCGTCATCTGCGAGTTCCCTATCTAACGCAGCCAGCTTCTTTGCGTCTTCGTCCCAAGTGACAGGATACGACGACAGGTCCTCCTTTATACCAAACTGCGCCGGATTAACGTATATGCTCACGACGACATGGTGGTTCTCCTTCGCGGCAGCACGGATCAGCGACAGATGACCCTCGTGCAAGGCGCCCATGGTGGGCACCAGGCCGACAGAACGGTGGTCGAGGACATGGGGTTTGCGCCAGCGGCGGAGAGATTCGACGGAACGGAGGACACGGATTGACGACCGAGGAAGGGTCTCGGCGCGAGACGAAGAGGAGCAGGATGAGGCCATTGTGCGGACGGTGGTGAAGGGGGAACGAGGGCGATGTCGGAGGAGGCGGAGAGGAAGCATTGTGGAAGATGAAAGAGAAGAAGAGGAGAGAAAGAGTTCAATTAGGACCGGAATATCATGTCATATCATGGCTAGGCAGCCAGTGGGCGCAGCAGACTCTCGTGCTGGTTTCTGCCGCGGAGTTTTGGGGACGGTGTTGGTTGTTCCCTTGTGGAGTTTTTTTTGGAGATGGTAGGCAGGGGTTTAGTCTATTTTGTTGGAGTTGATGTTGGGGATGCATATGAGACCGAGTTACCCTGGAGCGTCGCCCAATCGCGAGTTTTTTCCAGCTCCTTTTGAGCATAAAACTATAATGTGGAAGGATGAATGTTTCTATTTTCTGTTAAACCATATATATGCTGTTTTCTATGGTATTGTATGTCTGTTTGGGTCAAAATGGTACTGCGCGGTTTCAAGTGCAGCGGACATGAATTAGGAACACACGATGGAAGAAACCCCAACTAAAGGATTTAGTATCGAACAGTTCAATTTATAAGGCTTTGGATATTCAGGACGATCATTGTTGACAAGTAGAAGGGAATGAATGGACGACAAATAATGACTGAACGTAAACAAGTCTGACCCAAAACCTGTTCAAGTGATTATTGTACTTCAGAGTTTAGCTACAAGAATGTAATGGTGAAGCAAATGATGTTATATAACGAAAGAAATCATCTATGCCATTAATAAATACTGGAGAGTATATCTGTCGAAACCACAACCTAAACGCCATTCTATATAGCCAAGTATTAGGCTTGACGCGAGCATTATCCATCATAATCCGTAAAAAGTCTTGTCGTAGATCATCCTCCACTCAGTACATACACTCATCATCTCCAACCAAATGCAAAAGAAGAGAACTCGACACTTTAGGCCGCACCGCCGGTAAGGTTCTCCAGATTGAGCTTCTTCCAACGGACAAGCAAGCTGATCAAAACTGTGGAACCAACGAAGGCAATAGCCATAGCAAAGACAACATGCAAACCCTGCATGTAACCAGCAATGACAACAGGTAGCTCTTCAGGAGTGAAAGACTCGCGAAGAGAGTTGGCTCCGGTGAGAATAAGCCTTGCCTTGCTGATCTGAGGAGCATTCTTGGTAACGTCAAGGATCATCTGGTTGACAAAGGCAGCCTGACCGGCTGAGACGATGTAGGCACCGCCAAGACCCTGGAAGACTGAGTTTTGTTAGCAAGATGTTCGTAGCTGTAGGCTCTGAGAGACACTTACACAGAAGGATACCAGTGGCAGAAGCAAGATCCTTGGGATCAACAGTACCCTGGACAGCAATCATGGGAATCTGGAAGGCAACTCCCCAACCAGCACCAGCAAGGATCTGGTAGCCAATCCACTTGCCGGTAGAAGTGTCGACGTCAAGGAGGTACAGAAGGCCAGCTCCGATAGTCGCAAGAATAGCACCGCTAATAAGCAGGGGCTGGTAGAAGCCAGTAGCCGTGACGAGAGCACCGCTGATGATGGTGGCAAAGGTGACAGAGAGGATCAAGGGCAGGTTACGAACACCGCTTCCAGTAGGAGAAGTGCCGTGGACAGACTGGAAGTAGATGGGGATGTAGTAGATGGCGAGGAAGAAGGAACCGGCAAAGATAAAGGCAAAGGCACTCATGACCCAGACAGTGCGGTCCTTGAGGATACGGACGGGAATCATGGATCGCTCACCCTGAACCCAGCAGGAGATGGCCCAGACGATGGTGATGGCAACCCAACCGACGAGAAGGCCAATGACAACGGACGAGTCCCAAGCATGGGCCTGGCCACCGTACTGAACAGCGAGAATGTACGAGATGGTGAGACCCATCATCAGAATAATACCGAGAGGGTCCATCTGCAGGAACTTCTCCATGAGAGGAGCCTTGACAGGGACAGCAGCATGAGGAGTCTTGAAGAAAAAGAAGATGATGGCAGCGGAAACTCCGCCAATGGGGAGGTTGATGTAGAAGCACCATCGCCAAGAGACGTGATCGGTGAAAGCACCGCCCAGGAGAGGACCGATGACACTAGCAATACCATAGGCAGCACCAATGATACCAGTAAAGGCAGGTCGTCTCTTAGGAGGTGCAGAGAAGCCGATGATAGTGTATGCTCCGGCGCCGAGACCGGCACCACCAACTCCGGCGATGGCACGGCCGGTGATGAGGGCTTCCGCGTTGGGAGCAGCACCGCAGATGACGGAGCCAAGCTCGAAAATGAGAATGGCGACGATGAATGATGTCTTGAGGGGGAAGTACTTGTAGATTTTACCCCCTTGGTTGAGTCAGTGATGAAGTCCTTGATAAAAGGGGTTGAAGTGACTTACAGGTTGACTGGAAAGCACCGACAGTCATGAAGAAGGCTGCACCATACCATCCCACCTTGTCAAGACCCTCAAACTCGGTCGTGATCTCGGGAATAGCTGTGGCTACGATGGTCTAATGTATTGGTATTAGTATGGTTCACCGTCTGTCAAGGAATGAAGGCGTGACTTACCAAGTCAAGGGAGAAGAGAAAGACAGCCATGACAAGAGCGAGGACGATGAAGAACATGTTGATACCCGAAGGGTAATCATCCTCGTTAGCAACATCTGTGCCATTGGCAGGCTCAACAGTGCCAGTCTCAACATCCTCATCGAGTTGTTGTTCCTCCTTCTTCTCCTGAATATCCTCTCCCCGAAGTGTAGAGGTTGTAGACTCGGCACGATCCGTGGTCGCAGGGACCTCGAGTTTGGGTTGTTCGGCAGACATTGTGACTGTTGACGTTACTGTCATACAAGATCAAGATCAAGATAAAGATAAAGCTTGTGATTGTGATTTAAGCTTATATTGAAGCTCCAAGGCTGAGTTGCCGGGAGGGTGTTCTGAGGTCTGGAACATTATGAATGATGGCGAGTCACGACTATCTTATAATCATCAAGATTAACAGCACATTATGTCAACTCCTGCTCTGTCTTAGGAGTTAAGCTTTGTCCACGCACAAATTCCGCCAAATGCCTTATGGCCGATATTGATAGAGAGCTGCATACATAGTGTAGAGTATTGTCAGCATAACGACCGGCGGAGTGGCGGACTCCACCTAATGTCCGCCCGCAGACACCCTTCTTCAGGATATCTCGTCAGCCCAAACCAGCTCGAACCAGTCAAGCGCCCACGCTAAGAACAATACGCTCACCAATACATGCGGACATGTTGATGAGTCTTTGTGATGAAGTGTTACTCATGGAGCTTTTGTTAGGCCGCCTGCGCGTCTGTGGCGCCGTTGAATTTGAAACCCTCGCTTTTAATCCGTATAGGCGGACTAAAGACTTCTTTTCTGAATCAGCAATCTTCCCAAATTGGACAAATGTTGAGCAGCTGAAATACGTGGAATTATCCCTGCCACGTGCTGCCTTATTCGATGCAACAACGTTCTATGAAAGATCTACGCTATCCATTCGATTGGGACGATAGATCGCTGCATCTTACCTTAAAGATAGATAGCCCTGCGTGGTGCTGCATAACGCTTGGCATAACGCGTTGAATAACTCTATCTCAACGCTTGTCTGGACAAACCAGAGTCGATCCCAAGGTCAGACTATGACAATTCAGTGACTCATTAAGACCGAAAAGCAAGAAATGACGAATAGCGGAATAAACGTAATGGAACTCATCGTCCTCATGTTTAGCGCTAAGAGTCGAGACAGCTGGATAAAATGCACGGCGTGTAAGATCCCATCTGACGTCCATCGGTAGCTCCGGAGTTAAGAAGATCTGGTTCAATGATTCAACACCAAAGAGCAAAAGTCCAACGTGTTGAGACCAAGAGCGTCGGGCTTACCCTCTTGCTATGCCGGTGTAAGTCCATGTCTATGCTATCTCACGCCGTCAGCATTTTTCTGGACAGTGTCTTAGACACAGCCCTATCAAAGGATCCAAAGAAGGAACAAGGACCGATTCAGAGATGATCTCTGCTGGGATCTTGAGCCTGACCACCCACCAGTCACGTCTCTAAGGGCATTTGTCCCTTATCCAAGACCAGACACCCAGGGTGCTATCTCAGGGAGACGAAGCCTCATTCCGCAGTCACGGACGAACTGCGGACGACTCAGATGGCGGTGTCGCAGATCAAGCGGAGTTTGTAAGTGCCGGTACCGATATGAGGCCATACACATGGGCGGCTCTGCTGTCTTGAATGCACTGCTTACGAAGCGTGGATTTTGCTAAGCTGGTATTGTCCCGAAACCGACTCGAGTTTATTAAGATAATAGCGGCTCATTGGTGAACTCAGTTGTGATGGTTGCGTTGGTGTATGATTTGGTTTGGTCTCACATGTCGGAGGCTTTTGACAGTCAACGGGTAATTTCGTTTTTGGTGTGCCACATGAGGCAATCTTAAATCCGAACCAAAGAGGTTCGATAGTTTGCGAGGGACAGCATAAGGCCCAATAGTTGTTATATAGCACTATGTAGCCTGTCTTTGAAGGAGGGATCTTGCCTCGACTATCATGACATGACCGACTTCAGTCATGGGTACACGTGACTACCCTCGTGATGCTTAGAGCAAACGGTCAGAGATATCTTGGCGTCTATGCCGAATTTGGTCAACTATGCGCCCCGGCATCAATGCCGGTTGGTGAACAAGTGCTTTACGTCAATGAACTTTGTGAGGTAAAAGTCAATTGCATTTGACGTTGAGGGAGCTTCCGCTACTGGAGACAGCTGGCTACCACGGTTAAGACAAAAACTGACATAAAGACATGACGACCAAGGCTAACACAGCCTGTCGTTCAACGCAGAGCCTTTATAACAACCTCAACACAACGTTATCGATAAGAGCTGTCATGATACCCGCCAAACGAACTCATGATGATCATCGTCTAAGCCTAAACAGTAAAGTAGACGCGGTTCCAGTGACGTTAGATCACAGTGCCGGTATAGGAAGCAATTGCCGGTCCCTCTCTGCCCGCCGGCCAGCGTAGCAACCATACCGTAAAGAGGCAAAACATTGCATGCCTCTACAGTCAAAAACAGCTTGCCAATTCCTTTATTCGGGAACTTGATTGCCCTTTTGCCAATCGACTGTGGGGTTCTTTGCGGAGGAGGCGTCGAATACTGTATACATACATACAGCTAAGCTATCTACCCCTCCTCAAAGCGTCGCAGCCATGTCATTGAGGAGCTATAAGAAGATGGGCGCTGCCCTTGCTTCGAGACTCATACATGCTCGACTCTGCCATTCAGTGTATTCTGCCCCATTACGACCTGTAGTTCACTCTCGGTGTCGACTCTCAATTGCTCCACTTGGCCGAATCATCACAACTACACAAAAAAGCTTCAGCACCATGTCGGACCTGTTTGTCAACCTCGAGGCCCCCAACGGCGTCAAGTACAAGCAGCCTACTGGTCTCTTTATCAACAATGAGTTTGTTCCAGGCTCATCAAGCCAAAAGATCACTTCTATCGATCCTGCGTAAGTGAGCTATCTTGAACTTTTGTGATCTTGAGCTAATGGGTAATTGCTTGACAGCACCGAGAAAGAGATCGCCACAGTCCACGCTGCCAGCGCCGACGACGTCGACAAGGCCGTCAAAGCAGCCCACGCCGCTTTCCACAACCCCTCATGGAAGAAGCTGCCTCCTCCCGAGCGAGGCGTTCTTATGAACAAGCTCGCCGACTACATTGAGCAGCGCAAGGAGATCTTTGCTACCTCTGAGGCCTGGGACAACGGTATGCTACAGACAGCTTTGTTTGGCTGATTTATGAGTTTTGCTGACCTTATAATAGGTAAGGTCTATGCCGATGCTAAAGGAGGCGATGTTGTCGAGGTTGTCAACACTATCCGCTACTACGCTGGCTGGGCCGACAAGATCACGGGCCAGACCATCACCGCCAACCCCAACAAGCTCGCCTATACTCTGCGCCAGCCCCTTGGTGTCGTCGCCCAGATCATCCCCTGGAACTATCCCCTCGCAATGGCCGCCTGGAAGATCGGTCCTGCGCTAGCATGCGGCAACACCATCGTCATCAAGGCCGCCGAGCAAACACCCCTTAGCATCCTTCTTCTCGGCGAGGCCATCAAGGAGGTCGGTTTCCCTCCTGGTGTTTTCAACGCCATCAACGGTTACGGCGGCGAGACTGGTCCTCCTCTGGTCCAGCACCCTCTCGTCGAGAAGGTCGCTTTCACCGGCTCGACGGCCACCGGTGCCAAGATCATGGAGATGGCTTCCAAGACCCTCAAGAACATCACCCTCGAGACGGGAGGCAAGTCTCCCCTTCTGGTCTTTAACGACTGCGACCTCGACGAGGCCGTCAAGTGGTCGCACATGGGCATCATGTCCAACCAGGGCCAGATCTGCACAGCTACCTCGCGTCTCCTAGTCCAGGACAGCATCTACGACGACTTCGTCAAGCGCTTTGTCGAGACCACCAAGACTGTCAGCAAAGTCGGTCACCAATGGGACAAGGAGACCTACCAGGGTCCCCAGGTCTCCAAGCAGCAGTACGACCGTATCCTCCAGTACATTGAGATTGGAAAGTCCGAGGGCGCTACACTCCTTGCTGGCGGCCAGCCCGTCGATTCCTCCAAGAAGGGTTTCTTCGTACAGCCCACCGTCTTTGGAGATGTGCACCACCAGATGCGCGTCTTCCGCGAGGAGATCTTTGGCCCCGTAGTGGTCATCACCAAGTTCAGCGAGGAAGAGGAGGCTCTTAAGCTTGCCAACGACTCTACATATGGTCTAGGCGCTGCTGTCTTCACCAAGGATGTTGAGCGCGCGCATCGCGTTGCTGCTGATATCGAGGCTGGTATGGTCTGGATCAACAGTACACAGGATAGCGAGCCTTACATCCCCTTTGGCGGTGTTAAGCAGAGCGGCATTGGTCGTGAGCTTGGTGAGGCTGGTCTTGAAGCGTACAGCAACACCAAGTCTATTCATGTCAACCTCGGTTCTCGTCTGTAAGTCAAGTTACGATGTGGGGTGGCCAATGATGCCGACATGCGGGGAATAAAGAGGAGGCGTTTGGCGTATTATCATATCTATTAGGAATTATCTCAAATACCAGGATTCATCAATTTAAATGCTGAATACGCTCTTAGTGGATGAAAATGCCTCGTGTTGAGGCGAAGTTTTACTCACCAGCCCACGCATCTCCGCCAGTAATGAGGCTGTGGCTGCAGTTGTACGCCCAGTGATAAACTTGCCGTATACACACGTCATAGCAGCTAAGGTCCAACTGATATATACAGACAGGTGGGGTGACAAATAATCAGCACTCTAAGTACACTTGAAGGAAATATACGGGTAGTGAGAGGCTTGAAGCAGGCAGAGCGTGCTTACATATTTCTGTCACCACCACATACTTTACTACCTAAGTATATAAAGAGTGCTTTGGTGTACGGATTGTTTGTTACACCACCTGACAGAGCACACGACGCTTTAGTCTCAATTTCTTGGATCCCATCCTTAAGTACCGATTCTTCTATTCAGTATAATATCACTATTGAGTTTCTTGGATTTTGAACATGACCGACCTTCCACCGCCCGACTATTCAAATCTGGAATTACCGGCCTATGATACCCTTATCAACACGACCCCTACTCCCGCTACAGCACCCCCCACCACCAAAACGGTCCTTGGCCCTGCAACGCTCTACATCTCAGGACGTTTCATCTACTCGGCCGACCCTCAAGCACCACCTCTCTACGAATTCTCCCACTCGATCGGCTATCTCCGCGAAAATGACCGCAGCATAAAAGTCGAGCGCGTCGACCCAGTCGTCAAGACGTCTGCCGGTCTTCCCCAGATCGTCCTCAAGAACCGCCACCTCTTCGACCTCAAGCATCCGACTGCCGCCGAGTTTCCCACATTTCCCTTTCACGCCGAGGCCGCCACCCGCCGCTCCCTATGCACCTTCGGAATATCGCACTTTCGTACCGGCGGACTGCTGCGGCAGGGCAAGGGATATCGCTTCGAGCGCGCCGTGAGGGGTGTTGAGCGCAGCTTAGAGCCTCAGGGCGTGCTGTTCGAGGCGTGTTCGTCGCGGAGCAAGGCTGTCGGATACGAGTGGAGAGATGGGAACGGCGAACTGATAGCGAGAGAGGTAAAGGATGAAAAGACGAGCATGAGTCTAGTCATCACGGCCGAAATGACTGTTGAGCTGCGGGATGCCCTCGTTGCAGCTTGGATACTCAGGATATGGTGGGAGGTGGCAAAGGGAAGCGATTGGGCTTTGCGCATGATGACGGTGGGCTACCGTGAACAAAACATTTTCGAAATGTACACTCGTCGCTGACGGCGGTGATAGACCAATGCGGCACACGGTCGACGATTGGTAGGGGCTTGAAGGGGCTATAAGTGTGAGTTGTGCTTCTGTATCACTTTTTCGACGATACTAACGGCTTGGAAGCACATTACCAAGGACTTGGCATGTTGACCTTTTTTTTTTTTTTTTTGGCGCCGTTGCTTTTGCTCTTGCTCTTGCTCTGAAGCTTATTCCATCTCAACTCTTGGCCTATTCAATTGTTAACCAACCAGCCCGAGTCTATCGTTGACGGCTTCATGACTTTGCGATTACGAGTTTATGGGTCTTTGTTGAGAGACTCCAATGACACATCCCTTCCGAGAACGCCTTGATAGCCAGGCACCTCTCCCTAACACGCCCCAACCAAGGGGCCAGTTCACGTCTCGCTTCGATGAAAGTGAACAGTATGAATATGATTGTATGACATCTTTAGCGGGTTAAAACCTCTTTTTGTATGAATTTTTTGATAGGCCTAATAAATATCCCATAGGCTAATCTTGCCGTCCTTGGCACCAGCTGCAATCCAATGAGTTCTTCGTGCCGTGACTATGCGCTGTTCTTTGACGCTCAGCCCTGTCCTGATCAAAGAGCCTGTCCTTGTGCTGAGGGCGTTTGTACTTTTAGCTTCATAATTCTCTTTTGAGTGATCTGCTTCTTTTGCTTGATCTGATATCTTGACATCAGCAAATGCAACAGCGTAGCATCCAACTTGATGCCATTTCAACACGGCGAGCTCTTTCATCGTCTTTGTAGAGTAAACTCGTGCTTTCGAGTCCCAGCCCGCTGTAGCAAATATCCGTCCGTCAGACCTTATATCTAGACTTTGTTGCCCAGAGTGTTTCGTGTTAACAGTCTTGAGCGGATCCTTCCAAGCAACTCCCTTTCGCGGAGCAGTCGTTGTTCCCTGCTGAGGCGATGATTTGAGCGCCGCTGATAAGAGTGGTTTTCCCTTGGGTTCCTCGTCTACTATCTCAACGACTCGCTCGGTACTTTCTGGTGGTGCCGTGTTCTCCAGTGAGAAGAACAGATCGGTGGGTATAGGGTGCTTGGCGATGATGGAATCGGCACTAGAAGTGATGAAGTAGTCGTCGTAGACGCTTAGCGATAGAACAGGCTGTGAATGCGCTTGAGAGTGATACGTCGTAGTCCACTGGTCGTCGGGCTCGAGACGCTGCACGGTCGCGTATCCGTTCTCAAAAGCAGCAATGAGTGTGAGAGCGTCCTTGTGGTGAAAAAGAGCAAGACACATGGCCATACCCGTCTTATCCCCAGCCTTGATAGTATGGATTCGCATCTGCGATGGCAGATGATAGATGTCGATCTGTTGACCATTAGTTTCACTAGTTAGCCCAGGGAGTGGCTGAGGTTGTGCATACAGCGTCTGAGTGCAAAGTATTAGGCACAGCTATCAGAATCTCCGACGCGGTGTCGATGGACCCAGACGCGCTGGCACAGGCGGCGAAAGCACAGAAATTTAGAGTGTTGACTTCGAGAAGATGCAATATCCATGGCTGCGCTCTAGGTATTGACACCTCTTCCACAGGCAGAGTCGTGCTGAGATTCTCCTCGTCTAACTCGCTCAGCTTCCAGACGATGAGTTTCATATCGCGTCCATGCCTGCGCATTGTCGTCAGCAAATCATTTTTTTCTTATTAAAAGTTTCGAGCAAAGTCTTACGTGATGATCTTGTCGTCGCCCCAGCCGCGTACACCCAAGAGAGCCTTTTCATGGGCGCGCCAGACGGCTCTTGGGCGCATGATTGTGAGGTCCCATAGCACCACGAAGCCATCGGCGTCGCCCGTGACGAGGCGCTCATTAGATCTAACGAATGCCGCTGCGTGGATCTGAGATTTATGACCGCGTAGAATGGATTTAGGCGAAGGCGTTGAAGAATCCATAATGCGCATAGAAATTAGTAGGTCATGATTGAAATTTAGAGGTGGTTGTTAAAGTTGGGTTTCTAGAAGCGATTGTGGAACAACACCATGGCCGTATTGAAGCAGTCTTCAATCATCTCTTCACATCACACATCAAATATTAGACGGAAAAAAGTCTACGACTAGAAACTCATAATTCCAGAGATCATACAACCGCAACTTATATTTTTGGTCCCGATGAAGCTGGTGTTTCGCGGTTAATACTACGACACCTATATATATGGGCAGTACGGAGACCATATTAGTTGTCAAAGCTTCAGCTAAAGAGTTCAAGCTAAGACGAGTAGACATTGACTCAGGAACACTCTTGGACCTTGCTAAATCTCGATACGTGCCATCCTGGGGTGCCAGATGTCAGATCAAGAATATAAAGGCGACCTGAGAGACAGTTTTGGCCTTCCTATTGGTCTCCAAGCCCGAGTTATTTTGGGCTATTGTCCTACCTATCACTTGCAACCGACACATCCAAAACTTCTCTATATCTCGGGCGTACCCGTGCTACTGACTCCGTGTAGCCCGCTGACATCGCACATCGTCTGATGGGGCTGAGTCTTGCCGCAGGAAAAGACATCGCGGTCTCACGAGGCATATTGACAGGCGATTCAATAAGCGAAGCCTGCGCATCAATGGGAAACATTATCGATCCTAATACGAGGATCTGTCTAATCCGGCTTCCGGTAACGTAGCTAGGATGGAAGCCGAGTTTTATTCATCCTGGGCGCCACATGTGTAATCTGCACATATAATTCCAGAGGCGATATACTACGGCAGATGATATTCACTAGAACCAACTTGACTCGTATCCTAGGACACGCCGCTTACTCCGGTGATGGTTTCTGCATGTATTTGTTAGGCACAGTTGAGCCATCTTTCCGAGAGGTCGACTCATGTTGGGCCTGGCATGGTGCTTCCTCTTCAACACAGACTCCTTTCTATTCTCCAGGATAAGACAGAATAGCACTGAAATTGAACACAGACGCCATTCCGTGTAATGGTTTCAGTACCTGTCAGCCTGCTCTCCAAATCACAACCGAGAGTAAAGGCCACTCGTACTCGCACAGCAGCCGGAGTACACGTCCGTGTTCAGGTATTGGCTTGCACACCTCGACTAAGTAGATGGTGTTTTGCCATATAGCCAGTATGCAGCACTCGGGTTCTGGCGGAACCACCAGAGCTGTTGATCAGACACAGGAACTTGATACTCGCCTAGAAAAAATGCCATCTTAAACTTATATTCCTCAAGCCCCCTCCGGTTCATTCTCTTGTCTTTCGTCGCTCGTTAATGCACCCCGCCTTATCGCTCCTGGTCTTGACCCCCGAGATTGTGGAGACGGTTTCCTATTCCGAGTCCGGGGTCGAGAGGCCGGATCAGAAGCCGTGTATTGTCCGCCAGGTTATGATTTCATTCGATCCCCGTTGAATTTTCTAGAATTTCGAGACACGCAGTGTTCAGTCATCCGGTCTCAAATGTGACAGCAGAGTGCTCCTATTTTCAAACGCGAAACCCTCAAGCCGTCTCAGCATCAGCATCAGCAACTTGCACCGCAATTCTCACACCACTACCCTGGCCTCTTATAGAGAGCCAGGTAGGCGATAGTGTCTGCGCGAACAAGTACCAATGACATCGCCGTGCTTGATGTCAGTTTCGGTGCGGCGATGCAAAATGAAGATTCCAAAGACAGGCAGACAATGCCGTCCCCTCCAGAATGGCATGGCTATTCAGCAGGGCCATATGCGACAGAAAATAATATCGATTTCAATGCCTTTGATTTTGGATCCTCTCGGCATTCGCAAATGGGGACGGCTCCGATCTCCGAACCTCCGGGCCTTAGTCAAGACACAGCAGGCCTGTCCGTGGAAAACACCAGAGAGATGACATTTCAGAGACCTATGCAGACGTCAAATCCGACACCAGCTAAAGGGAAAAGAGTCCGGACAGGTTGCCTTACATGTCGCGAGAGGCATCTCAAGTGCGACGAAGCGGTGCCCGATTGTCTGAACTGCCGAAAGCGAGGTCGCGAGTGTAAAAGAGGAGTACGTCTCAACTTCCTTGAAATTAACCTACATAGGCCTGCTGCTATACCGCCTCCCGAAGATTGGGCAGGTACGAGATTGCCAGTCGAAACCGAGGAAGTTTTGCTAATCCCCAGCTAGTCGAGTTCCAAGATGAATCCCGTGATATTGCTTCCGAGTACCAGGGAGGCCTGGGCCGTTATGCGCCGTACGCTCGTGGACATGAAGGAGATGAATATGACGATGATGATGTTCAAGGAGACATGAAGTCTCTGGCGTTGGGAAACGAGCAGCGAGAAACAGGCACTTCGGTCGATAGACCCCAGTCCAACTCACAACAGCCTTTCAGCTACTTTCGGAGCAACACCGCACCGAGAGCACCAGACACCCCAAATTTGCAACGTCAAGAAAGGGAAATCAAGCTCGAACTCAACGAAAACGGCCAAGGGATTGTGAGCGATGTTTCCAATATTGCAACTCCAGCATCTTCAACACATTCTGTCATAACTCCACGGGCAGAAGTGTTCCCAGAGCAGCTGATAGCAATGAGAAATAGACCTTCGCCACGACAAGCGACAATCGAAGATATGGCCGACTTAATGATACCGCAATTTGGAACATCGCCAAGAATCGAGAGATCACCTGCCGATCAGATCTTTGGGGACAACCATCTCCAGCAGTTAGCTAGTCAAACTATTGAGCCAATGGGGCGTGATATACTGACTTCAGCCGAGGAAATCTCTTACATGCAGGTTTTTGTTGAAGAAGTCGCAGTATGGATGGATTCGTTCAACAAAGACAAGCACTTCACCCGAAGCATCCCATACCACGCCTTGAGGTCGACAATGCTTCTCAATGCCCTTCTTGCATGTGGTGTAAAACATACTTCTCTCATCACCCCAGAGAACCATGACAAAGCACTGTTCTACTATAACACCGCAACGACACAACTTCTAAGAAGTCTGCAGAACCCCGATCGAAATACCGCCGAGTGTGCTACGACAGCAATCGTCCTGAATGTATACGAAATCATGTCCGAAAAGCCAGCGCAGCGCATGAGTCACATAGCAGGCTCCCGAGCGTTGGTCAGGGAGTGCGGATGGAACGCCAAGAGTACTGGAATTGGGTTGGCATGCTTTTGGTTGAATATCGGGATAGAAGTTCTCAACTGCTTGGCGGCGAACTGGCAGACGACATGGAGCCCGGACGAATGGGGCATAGATTTTGCATCTCGTGCCAACGACCAAGATCTCGAACACAGAGACGAGCAAGATTGGGTGTATCGTGCCCTATACATCGTTGCAAAGGCCGCCAACTATCGTGCGACCACGGCCAAACCAGGCGATATGAGTCCACGAGACGAACAGATTTGGATAGGGAATCGCCTATCACAGTGGCATGAGCTAAAAAGACTCTGCGACAGCTGGGACAACGATTGTCCAAGGACAATGCATCCATTCGGTTATGTGAAAGCAACAAAATCGATAGGCAAGTCGGTGTTTCCTTGTATCTGGTAGGTACAACGCCATTCGACAGGAAGCAAGTGTGAATAACCCGTTTGCAGGATGATCCAGCGAGAAGCGACAATCGGACAACTCCTTTATCACACCGCTCACTGTATCCTCTCACAGACCCATCCCCTCGAGTCCCTCACGTCTTCCGAGAGATTGCGGTTCTTGCAACTGCACCACGCCTATCAGGTCTGCGGTATCGTTGCTCACACCACAGACCGGGGCGTCGCTACCGTCGCGATCCGTTGTCTGGCAATTGCAGCTGCCGTGCTCACTAATCCAGTTGAACAAGCTGAGGTTCTTGATCTTCTCGACAGAATCAACAGCACAAACGGTTGGCGGCTGGGCGCTGTCGAGATGGAGCTCAAGAAAGTCTGGGGTTGGGAGCGTGTGAAGTTGCCGATGCTGAGTCCGAAAACAGACAACAGCCAGGATATGGGAACATCGGCAGTACGGAGAGCCTCAATGTCTTTGACGCCAGCAAGGGTGGCGACACCGCCGGTTATGGCTGTTGTGGGAACAAAAACACCAGTAAATCCGTTGAACTTTGCCGACTTCAACTTGCCAAACCATCCGTATCAGAACTGGTACGAGCCGCCGAGCCGGTCTAGCTCGTTCAATCCATCGTCGTTGTAAGGGCCCAGTTCTGATGGTACAGGCAGAATTCAATCGTGGCAGTGCTTGAAGTTGTAAGTGTTTATTGTTGGTAAAAAGGGTAAAATAGACGGCGCTGGGATATCTATTGCTTTTTTCTATGTTGCAAGAATCAGGAATTCCGTGTGTCGATGCAAGAGATAGGTAGAAAAGCTTCTCTGCTTTCAATGGAGAAGATAGGCGTTCATCAAGACTTGCCACCAGGCTGGAAATTCATACTGTAACCGCCCGTGTTCTCGTCTTTGACCATTTGGAAGTTCTCCGTGCTGAGCCCAAACGGCTTCAGGATTCCGTTTCCAAGATCCTTCAGCTTACCCCACATCTCACCCATCTCTTTCTCTTGTGCAGCCTTGACGCGTGGAGGCAAGTCTTGCAGTTGCTTGTGAACCACTCGAAGGTCTGCTGGGGCCAGACTTTCGGGCTTGGCGGCGAGCGCCTTGCAATCTTCCTCTGCACCAGCAAGATTCTGCCAACCGCCAGCCTCTGAGCGTCCACGGGCGCGCCTCATGAGCGCTTTGCATCGAATTCGTTGAATGTTAGTTTTAAGAATCGTGAGCTCTTCGTCGGATGTATTGGGAGCTGGAGCCGCACGAGAGGCGCCGGTGCTGACGATTTCTTCTTCTACGTCATCGTCTTCATCCTTCTTCTCTTTGTTATCTTGTTTTGATCCATCAGGGTTTAGCCGGGGGTCATTCTGTTCAAGCTTCTCCAAAGCTTTAAGAGAATCTGATGCTGCCTTTATGGACTCCTTCCAATCCTGAAGCTGGATGTGGCAAGCAGCAATGTTGCTGTAAATAACGGCACGAGGATAGTAGAGGTACTTGGGACATGAGTTGATTGCATCATCATACTTGTCCAGAGCGTTTTGATACTCCTTAGCCGAGAACAAAGTATTGGCTTCCTCTTTGGCAGTATTGGATTCTTTCACCAGAGCCTGGCTGCGTCAGAACTGAAGGACGACTCAAACTCAGGGAAGTAGTGTTGTGGAACAAGGATTGAAAGACTAGGCACTCACTTCTTCCTCTTCTGGTGTAAATCTGAGCTCCTGGCCATCAGCAGATTCGGCGTTTGTTTTTCCCAGCTCAACGCCTGAAGTCTTGACTGTATCGTCCTTGTTGGGTTCACCTGAGCTCATGGTTATTGCGAACAGGGCTAGGTGTAGCTGATGCGGAAGCGGGATGATGTCTTTGTTTGTGATAGATGAAAAGATGAAGCAGTGAGCTTTCCAAGATTGACACTCTGTGGTGTAAGCTCACGAGACGTATGATAAATTAAATAGTTGGAGGATTACTCTTTTCAAAGATGCAAGGAAGAAGGGTAGATGTGGTTGAACAAGACCAGGTTTGATCCCGTCAGGAAATATTCAGGACCGAAGCTTTCCTCAGAATTCCAGATCCACTGCTGCCCTGCAATGCTAGGCTGGAGTAGGCTTAGCGACAGCTGCGAGTCCACTGAAATGGACCCGCCGCGGGGTATCTTTTTAGTGAGGGGCTCCTTTGAAGTCGCCTGCTCCACCCGCTGAGAGGATGGACGCCAAAGCTGAACATTCAGCGCATGGATAGGTAGAATCACCCCCAGCTGCCAAAAGTTGCCCCGCGACCGCCCTCACTTGCTCTGATATAAAAACTTCTTGTGATCACCTCACATTCCCCCTGCATCCTTTCTTGTCCTGTCTTCCGTCTCTCTCTCTTGACCACAGGCTCTGGTCTTTGTTTCTTGTGCATTTCGCTACCAACTCTCGACACGTCATCCACTTACTTCTTTTAATATCCATCCTTTCATCCACTGCAGCCGCAATGGCTTCTCGCACTGAGTATGTTTATTATCTCCAAATCCGCAAAACATTTCTAGCGCATTGATTTACTGACTATGAATTCCGCCTCAGTTTCCCACCCGTTCGGGCTTGCCTCTTCGACATGGATGGCCTCCTCCTCGATACCGAAGACATCTACACCAAGTGCGTCAACATCATTCTCGAAAAGTACGGCAAAGGCACTCTCCCTTGGTCTATCAAGGCCAAGCTTCAGGGCCGCCCTGGTCCCCAGGCCACCCAGATCTTCCACGACTGGGCTCAACTTCCGATCACCGCCGCGGAATACATCGCCGAGAATACCGCGCTCCAGAAGGAGCTGTTCCCTCACACCAAGCCTCTTCCTGGCATCGTCGACATGCTTGGTCACCTTGGTCGTACCCGCTACTGGGAGGTCAAGGACGGTGCTGCCGCTGATGAAGCCAAGAACAAGTCTGGCATTGAGCCACACCGCGTGCACATTGCCCTTGCTACCAGCTCCCACCTGGGTAACTTCCGCGTCAAGACGGACCACCTCCAAGAGCTCTTCGCTGTCTTCCCCTCCCATCGCCGTGTTCTTGGTGACGACTCTCGTCTTACTCCCGGCCGTGGTAAGCCCCTGCCTGACATCTTTCTGCTCGCTCTCAAGACCATCAACGACTCCCTCCCTGCTGGCGAGCGTCCCATCACTCCCGAGGAGTGCCTTGTATTTGAGGACTCTGTTCCCGGTGTCGAAGCTGGCCGTCGCGCTGGCATGCGTGTGATCTGGTGCCCTCACCCCATGCTCAAGAAGGAATACGCCGGGCGCGAGGATGAGGTCCTTGCGGGTCGAACTGGAGAAGCTGGCGAAGTCGACCTTCACCAGGTTGGTGAACTCAACGATGGCTGGGCCGAGTACATGCTCAGTTTAGCCGATTTCCCCTATGAGAAGTTCGGCATTGTCGTTCCGCCTGCTGAGGTCGAGAAAGAGGAGTGCATGAAGGAAGTTCCTGAGGAGGTTGTTGCTGAAGTCTAGGAGACTGAAGCTCTTGTCCCTGGTGGACCGTTGGTGATGAAGCAGTCGTTGGATTTTACTCCGTTAAGTAGGGGTCAGCGTGACTAGGCGCAAGGGTTTAGATGCGCGTCTTTTCTGCCAAACCTGGTGAATGGCAACAAATGAACATATGGGAAACGGATGGGATAGACAAAATGGCGTGGGGTAAATAAAATAAAATGTCAGGATATAGAGGGCTTGTAGCCTAAAAAACCGCGACTCTCGATAATTGAATCTCAGGACATAATCTGAAACAAGGTCACCAAGGCTTATTAGTCGGCCACGTACAACAATTCAACCCTGTAAAACTCTCTACAACAAAGACTTGTCGAGATCGTCTCTCCGCACCTCAGCTCCAGGGGTACGCTGCGAGTGTGGGGAGATGAATAAGACCACTGGGGGTTGAGAGTAATACCACTACAGTGCCAGCTTCATGTGCTTTGACCAATGTGGTACCGACAAGTCGTGCTATTTCATGGAAATTATGCTTCCGAGATTCTCCTATAAGTCTTGTACCATCCTTATGCGTCTCACGATGTTAGGGGCAGTCCTTCCAAGTGTTTGTCTTCAACATATGACACTCGATGGCTTCTATAACGTCCTTACCCCTTCATATTGTTGCTGATATTCTTGGTCTGCTAGACAACATACAGCATCTTCCTTCTATACTACTGAGCCACCGTATCTTTTACTCTGCTCTTCTCGACACACCAGCCCTGCCGTTAGGTATCCTGCGCAATCAAATCCCAAAACCCCTACTTCCGTTGGCTGTTATTGCACACAAGTCGCAAAGGTCCATAAGAAACTTGGATAATATAGGCGTGGAAGAATTCTTGACAAAGTGTTATGACAACCCTCTTCAGAATGTCGACGGTGATCACTTACACTTGACTGTTGCTCAAGTCCTTCAAATTGGTTATATCGACAATACGCTATCTCAGTTGCGTGATGAGTTCACTTTATGCTCCTTGCGAAAGCTCCATGGACTAAACCAAGATGGCTCAATTACGGATGACCAAAGACTCTCATCAGGCGAAGCATACCGCGTCTCGCGTGCTCTTTATCGGTTCCAGATATACCGGAACCTATTTCTCGATAAAGAACAGGAACTTAATATATTCCCTTCTTATGGTGATGAGGAGGAGGAGGAGGAAGAAGAGAATGTTCAGCCAGATAAAAACCTGAAAAGGCTGTTCTTCGACCGACACTCCCCTTGGGTGAACGAGCAATTGGCCTGTGTCTATGACTACCTCGAAACGAGATTGACTGGTGGTAAGTACCCAAGCAATCATCTCCAAATTTAAATGACTTATCTTGACATGTACCTCAAACAGTCATGCTGACCATCCTGTCTGCAACTCCAGCCTATCGGCAAGTCGTTGTCAACGGCTTCTCATGGGGTGAGAATCTGACAGAATGGCTAACAGAAAAGTCACAGCTGTTTGAGGAACAGCGCTGCGTGAGTAGAAATATTCTCTTACTTACATGTGCATCTTGTTTGATGGGTGGCTGACGATTTCTGCAGTTGTCCCTTGGTCTCCCACGTCTCAGCCAGCTTCTCAAAGCCTCAACTTATGAAGAATGGCAATATTCTCTTGAAAAGACTGGTGGTATCTGCCAAAGCTGTCTCGAGAAGGATCTTGAAGAGTTTAACCGTGGAAAGCGACCCAGCGAGAAGCAGGGAGTTTGGCACCTAGCGGATATGGACCGGCTGGCTCGTGAGGTTGACACTGACAATGTCACGAGTGATGACCAGCCTCGAAAGATATGGACAAAGGTTTACTATGACCGCGTTCACGAGAGGTTCCGCCTTGGAGAGCATGCTTTTGCACCGATGAGGTTTATCTATGGATTAAGAGGCATTGGGTATGTTATGTGGGATGCGAAGAGAATGGAGGATTGTCAAGGGGTTGTGGATAGGGCGTATAGAGGTGACTCTGTATTCTGAAATGATACTGTACATTGTGTTTGGTTTTCTGGATGAGCATCATGGCCGAGGCAGGGCCACGTATTGCTTTTTTCAGTGTATGAACAGGCTTATATATTTGCTAGCTGTATGGAAGCAGCAGCAAGGATTGCTTCGTATTAGTGCGGGAGTCAGCCTTCACATCGACGGTCTTGATACTTTATCCGTCGGTAAGCATTTCACGTCATGTTACGTCTCGATATTAGCTATATTGTGTAGTCTCATAGCACTCGTCCATGGGTAGTCCGAGAAGCTATCAAGATAAGAATAGAGCCACAGGTAAGTTCCAACGCTGGTATCCGTCTATGAACCTACAAATTGCAGTGCTAGTGAAACGGAGTGGCCTGACTTTCTTGGTCCTACAAAAGACGCATACAACATCGGAAGGAGTTAGGATAAAGCCGTGCACCCTTCTTCCGTTGGCGCTGACAATGTGTGAGGAAAGTGTAACAAGTATAAGAATATTTTTCGCTTTTTATTTTTTAAAGATCATAGCTACTGATCTTGGTCGTTAATCTGTGAGGCTTTCTCGCCTTGTCATTACTGGTCATGGCTAAATAGACAATCCTTTTGCTCCCTCATATCCTGATGCATATCCCTCTAGTTGTTGAGGTTACCAATGGTGATAGACTTGATGTTCTGGTACTCGGCCAGACCGTACAGACTGCCCTCCTTTCCGTAGCCGCTCTCCTTGACACCGCCGAAGGGTGCCTCGGCAGCGCTGATCTTGCCGGTGTTGGCACCGACCATACCGACCTGCATCTTATGGGCAACACGCATAACACGGCTGACGTCCTTGGAGAAGAAGTATCCTGCGAGACCGAACTCTGTGTCGTTGGCCAAGCGGATAGCATCCTCCTCGGTTTCGAACTCGAAGATAGGGGCCAAAGGACCAAATGTCTCATCCTTGGCAACGGCCATCTCCTGTGTGACGCCAGTAAGGACGGTGGGCTGATGAAAGAAACCGGGGCTGTCTGGGGTGCTGCCGCCAGCGGCGATCTTGGCACCCTTGGAGGTGGCGTCGGCGATGTGCTCCTTGACCTTGTCGACGGCGGACTTGTTGACGAGAGGGCCTTGGGTGGTGGACTTGTCGAGACCACCTCCCATCTTAAGGGCGTTGACCTTCTCAACGAGCTTGGCTGTGAACTCCTTGGCGACGCTCTTCTGGACGTAAAGTCGGTTGGCGCTGCAAAATGTGTCAGTATGTGTTCAAAAGACATGAAGCAAGAGGTAACTTACCAGACACAAGTCTGGCCAGAGCATCGGAACTTGCAGAACATGGCGCCCTCAGCGGCAAGGTCCAAGTCGGCATCGTCAAACACAATAAAGGGAGCGTTTCCACCGAGCTCCAAGCTGAGCTTCTTCAGGGTACCAGCAGCAAGCTTAGCGAGGTACTTGCCAACGCCAGTAGAACCAGTGAAGGAGATCTTCTTAACAAGAGGGTTGGTGGCCAGCTCGGTAGCAGCCTGGCGATCACGCGTGGGAAGGACCTGGATGGTGGCAGGAGGAAGGCCAGCCTCGATAGCGAGCTTGGTGAAGGCGAGGGCAGAGTAGGGGGTCTCGGACGGGGGCTTGATGACGACGGAGCAGCCGGCAGCCAGAGCGGGAGCGATCTTTCGAGTGATCATGGCGGCGGGGAAGTTCCAGGGTGTGATGATACCGCAGACACCGACGGGCTCGCGGATGGTCATGAGAGTTGTGTGAGGAGACGACGAGGGGATGGTGACGCCGTAGGATCGAGTGGCTTCCTCGGCGAACCATGAGATGAAGCTGGCGGAGTAGAGGACCTCACCCTGGGCCTCAGAGAGAGTCTTTCCGTTCTCGAGCGAGAGGATCTTGGCGACTGGGAGCGCTTTGTTAGTTTCTCATGATTTAAAGCCGGTAGAAAGAAGGGCTTCACATACGATCCTCCTGGTTAGCGAGAATCAAGTCATACCACTTCCTCAAGAGGGCACCTCGGCTAGCACCAGTTGTGCTCTCAAAGAACTTTGTCTGGGCAGCATCGGCACTCTTGATAGCAGTCTGGAAGTCCTCGAGGGCACAGTTGGCGACCTGACCAAGGACGGTGGCAGTAGAGGGCTCAAAGACATCAAACTTGTTGTCCTTGGCCACCCATTGACCGTTAATGAAAGCCTCCTGGATGAAAAGGCTCTTGTCCTTAAGCTATCGGGAAAGTTAGCAATGGCAAATCTTCAACTAGGGGCAACGTACGCCAGCGATGACCTCCTTGTGGTAGTTCTCAGCCATTGTGTCTGTAATTTTAAAGAAACGAAATCGCCAAAGTGCAAGAAAAGGGAACCTTTAGAACAAGGTCAAGAAATGAGAAGAGAAAGAGGAAAAGAGGACGAAAGGTTGAGTTACAAAAGGCCAGTCAGGTCCCGGCCTACCTAAGTAAATAAAAGAAAAGATCCACGACAGCTAACAGACGTCACATGGATACTTCAGAAATTTCTAGTCCCACCGGACAAAGATGTATTCTAAACTACTAAGCCGTGGGGATGTCCGAGGTGTTGCATTGTACAATAGTATTTCTTCAATCGAGGCCAGTCATGAAGAAAGCCTGCCCGGCCAATGTGGCCTCCAAACCGCTATAGCCGCCTGTAAGTTTAGGCTGTCCCTCACTAAACAGTCTCCAAAATACCCCCAAAAGACAGAACCGGAACCGGAACCGGGCCGGAGCAGACGGACCCCGGTGGAGACTGACGGCTCGGTGCCGGCATTTAGATTCGACGCGAAAGCCGGGAACCAAGGGGATTCATGCAATTTAATTGCTGTTTATGGACTGGCACGCCAAAATGACTGCCATCGGATTGGCCTTGGAGGGCAGCCTTGGGCAGTATCTGGGGAAAGTGTGGAGAGCAGCTTTCAATCTCCAGATTATCCGCCTTCTCATGATGAGATTCTTGGGGTAGCCTCATCTTGGGCCCTTGGGGTTTATGGAAACTTGCTGTACCCGGGTTTGCCTCATGTTTCGATGGAACCGGAGTGGGCATCGAGCTGTTTTATGTACATATTCACCAAACAGTCCGGCTGCTCGACCGGGCCGTGTCAAGAGATGTGAGCACAATGAGTAATTGTTCCTGTCACTCAAAGATCAGTTACTGAATCGAATCCATTCATGCCGCCACCATGATCATGACTCCAACTCCGATAGATCCCGGCCGGCTCATGCCTTCTTCCCGCCCCCACTACCCCAGCATCGCGCGAAACTTCTCAATCCGGTACTGTAGCTTCATAACTCTTCAGTTCGAAACGTGATGATAAACTCCGAATTTCTATTCGGAACTATCTCCGAAAAAGACCCTGGGAGGATAACAATCACGTTGCCTTATTTAAAGAGGTTCTAGCTTCAAGGAAGCCATTCTCGAGCTTCAATGGCCGGGACGAGAAGCTGCGTTCAACGTACTCATGACTCAAACATGAATCTTGAGCCTTTGGACGGACATAACCTGAGTAGGAAAGATGGACCTTGTTCTCAAGAATTAGACTGAATATACTCACTCCAGCCTCCCTCCTGGTTCCTCCTCCAAACTCTCCGAACCGGTCTTCACATCCCGATAATAAGATATGACAAGCTAAGAACAAGTTGTTATAAACTTAGGGATATGAATAGAACTCATCTTATCTTAGTATAGCAAGATACCCAAACTACTACAAATCTTAGGTAAGTATTGTCTGGGCTTTTGTAACATTGTAGGTCAGGATCGATTGATGTCAGCTAAAACACAATTGCAAATCTATTTTTTAAGCTCTATGAGCCTTTTGAATTTATCTGAAAGGAAATGGGCCAGAAAACAGTTGGTTGCACGTGCACATCGTCAACCTCCTTTTGGCCAGGCCGACCCTCAATCACTCGACATAAGCCATCCAAACTCATCAACTTTTCAGAGCTCTCTGCTCACTGTGTCAGGGATTTAGGCGCGTTTGATCATGGACTCACGATCGGGGCCAGTGCCAATCCACTTGACCTTGACACCAACAAACTCCTCAATGAACTAGCAACGATGTCAGCACACATATATATCTACCGGCGGTAGCGGGCAACTTACGGTGATGTAATCTCTAGCTTGGTTGGGCAGGTCATACCACGTTTTGGCGTTGGTAGTGGGCTTGTTCCAGCCAGGGAATTCCTTGTACACAACCTCGGCACGAGCAAGAAGGTCGAGGTCGGCGGGATAAGAAGCAAGTTCCTGTAAGATGTCAATCTGGGTAGTCACCAGTTCTTGCTCAAGAAGTCTCACCTCGCCATCGATCTTGTAAGCGACGGCAACCTTGATTGTCTCGAAGGTGTCCAGAACATCGAGCTTTGTGAGGTTCAGAGAGGAATAGTAGTTGATGGCAGTGCTGTACTTGACAACAACAAGGTCTGTGGGTTGCAGTTAGTGACACCGATGAACAACATCATAATGGTTATAAATACCGAGCCTGAGTGCAATTAGCCAATTATTCAGCAAAACACTGCTTTAGTCAAAAACTTACCATCCACATCTGCGTCTTCGGCCAGTCGATGTGCCCTGATTGCATAGTTAGCACTGATAACTGTCGATACTTGATGCTCATGAATTCTAACCCATTCTCGGCCAATCTCCTGAAGTTTGGTTCCAATTCTGTCACAGTTAGTCAATTCGTTATTCGTCTTGCTGGGCATCTGGGGACGCACTCTCCAGTGTCTTCAGTCTTGAAGGCTCCTTCTCCAACACGTGTTGTGTCTATCAGTGGTCAGTATTACTCCGAGTGGTAACTGAATGTAGAGAACTTACAGGCCTTGACTACACCAATGGTCTCTGTGAGGTTCTTGGGGTTGAGTGCCAAGCCTCCGATGATTCCAGCAATAGAGCAGGTAGATGATGTGACGTACTAAACATTTTCATCAGAGGTACGTTTGTGATCAAAAGTTTCGGGATAACTTACAGGGTACGAGCCATGATCCAGATCCAACATCAAGGCCTGGGTGAATGGGGCGAGATAACTCACTGGGGCTTACACTCCTTTCCCTTGCCACAGGGCAACGAATTTATGTGGGTAGTCTACTTGACCTTCGAGGTCAAAAAGCGACTCACATGAAGAAAGGCCCTGAAACCATCCAGAGACAAGGTCAACAAATGCTAAGCATTGTGATTGACCTCAAAGAACCACAAGTGGTCCGTCTCTGAGTGATTTCAGGGCTCAGTTTTCACTTCCTCTTCAACCTACCAGCATAATATTCAACCGAGGCAAAAGAAAGGGGCACAAGACCACCAGCACAGTTATTCAGCCCCCGATTGTTAACATTAGACCTCCCAAAGCAGGGCAAAGTACTTACGTTCGCACCCTCGATAATAATGTTCATGTTTTGCTGCTGAGCCGACTGCATGAAGGCTACGCCATCCACAGCATACTTGGCCAGCTTAGGCCGATACTCGTTGAATTGAGCAATCTCTTCGTCTACATCGTAATCGAGAAGGTCTCCGAAGCGCTTCTTGTAGCCGTGCGCTAGGTGTCGTAGCTTCCGCTCGAAAACTTCCGCGTTGAAGACTTCTGAAAGCCGGATGCCACTTCGCTAGTAGTATGTTTAGTACAAAAATTCAATAAGCTGGGTAGAATCCTTACGGCAGCCTTGTTACTGTAGCAGGGGCCGTGCAGCTTGTTGTTAGCTTAGTGTTCGAAAAGGTGGATAAAGGCTGGACTTATAATGCCACGGCCCGTCGTGCCGACTTTGCGATCTGAGAGTGAAAGTTAGACATATACTGGCCCGTCATGGTTACGGACTAACCTTTCAACTCTTGCTCTTCAAGTCCATCGACCTTGGTGTGTAGAACCAAATCTATGTGCACGCCTAATGGGATTAGTACCAAGAGCTATCGATGTCCTTGTTCTTTGACTTACGATCTGAGACGAGAATGCGGTCGTATACGTTGGTCAATCCCTGGCGTTCTGGCTCAGCATTACATAGCACACCTGGGTGTGGAAAGCTACCTTTTTATCCAGCTCTTCTAATTCTTTAAAGAATTGAGGCCTTGGAATTGTGTCAATATCTGTGTCGAAACTGGGTGAATCGGCGTGGGCTTACACGTGGAACACGACTCCGGAGCCGATGAAGTTCATGCTGTGTGGCGTGTTAGGTGATCCATTCTGTAAACGGGGCGGTTTAAAGAAAGTACCATTTCGGGTTGGTGAGGCCGGAGGGGAGCAGGTGGAAGCTGTAAGACACGCCGTTGGCGCTGTTGTAATGACGGGTCAGCGTTGATCTCGCAACTCATTTGTTTGACAGCAGGAGGCTTTGACTCACGTGCATGAGTGTCCCGCGTTATGGCCTCCCTATATCCCTATCAGCACATAATATTCATCTGTTGTAGATGACATCGTTGCTCACAGCAGCGCGGGCGCAAAGTTGCGCTTCGGGGGCGAGGATGTCGGTTAGCTTTCCTTTCTACGAGGATATATCGGTTAGAATATCGGCCATGTGCATCTCGGGAGCGTTAGGTTGGAAAGACGTACACCTTCGTCTCCTGTAGAGTCACGATGCGTTAGTATGATGCTTATGACTACAAGCCCCATCACCAGGCCGGTATCGCAAGGAGTGGGGGGGAAGAATGTGTGGTCAGCAGCAGAGAACTAAACGTACCCCATTGGGAGCCGAGAATAACAGTAATCGGCATTTTGCGATCGCGTTGGTGTTGATTTCGTTTGGTGAGGGAGAAAAAAGACGCGGCTCACCAGGAGTTTTGATGGGTTGGTGAAGCTATTAATACTGCCGTGTCGTCCCGCAGTGGTTCACTTACTTTTTGGTTCATGAGAATTGGATCATTGCAGTGAGCGGTGGGGTTATGACCTAATCCGGCAAGCGGTGAAATAGAGTGCCCCTCCATACCCCTCTGATGCGAGGACGGAATACGCCATTTCTCGGCCCGGCTGTATATCATTCCGAACAGCCAACCACTCATGCAATGGTATTCAGACTTAATCAAGCCTATGTAGGAAGCTTAAGGGTAAGTGTTATAATAGAAGTTTTATTAAATAATATCTTCTTGGTCCTAGAAGCATCCTAGTATTGCTTTCTATTCCACGTAATTCAGAGTTGCTGTCTATTATGTAGGGAGCAATATTTCCCACAGAACTTTAGTTGCTTATACCTACCCTATAAAACTCACGATAGTTACGTTGACTTTTGTATAGTTTCCTAGCTGCATAGTACGCATACAGGATTTTCTTCAATTGCTGATTTACTATTAATACTGGTTTATCAAGTCAGCATTATAAACACAAGCGCCCTCGACCCCTAACAGTCAACCTAGCCGCAATAACTGCTAGCCTTTAGTGAAACCATATCTAGATTTTGCTATGGTCGTGGTTTTGGGAGATGAATTATATTTTCGGTCCGAGTTTACTGGCTTAACATTACCTACCTTGCTTGGTAAATTCATGGTTGGGTACACATTTGGGGTTATCAAAACATCAGCATTCTCCTTCCAACTCACAACGAGCTAGATTATTAACGTACTTAGGAAACAAGTACCATACTAGCTAAATTGTAACTCCTATTCACCAATAAATCTCAGTGTTAGCAGAGAAAATCACAAGCCACGCATTGCATTGGGAAGAAATTCGGCATTTCTCCACTGTGAGTTTCCAACCTGATGTCAACTTCAATCCTACATCTTCCATACCACGACATGGGCTCCCATTATGACTGTAAATCGGGACAATATAACCGATGACCTCGGGAATGAAGGACAAGCGCACTTATTCTAGCCGTCACTTCTTCCATCAATATATGCTTTCGGGACGATTTGCTCACAAAAAGCCACCAAAGACCAACAACACCCACTTGCAGCTTATATCAGGGACGACGTGCCCATATACAATTTTGCTAGCTACTGTAACCTGGCCGAAGAATGCAAAACCGCCCCTTACGATGAATGGTACAAGGTTCTTCTACACGGGCCTGGTGTATTTGTCAAAGCTGGCCTCCACCGCACTCAAGACGTGATCAATAGGTCAACAACCGCTTATAACGGCTCTGTTAAGAGAATCAAGGCAACAAAACAGCTGGAGACCACTTCGCTGGCGCAGGCAAAAACTACAGGATATGCAACTCGTTCAGCATGCATGATCTTCAAGACCCTGCGTTCTTCTTTTATTACACCTCCAATCCATATCTCGACCTCATCTTTACCTCGTGGCTTGGAACCGGATATCGCATCACTACCTTAGTCAATAACGTCCACCCTGGAGGACAATCTAAAGTTTCTCATCGCGACTATCATCTAGGCTTCATATTACAGAGAGCTGCGGCAAGTATCCTCGAGCTATGCAAGTTGAAAAAAGCGCTGTGGCCTACGTAGATGGGCCCTTCGAGAGCGGTCCGACAAGGCTTTTACCATTCAGTCAAACTTTTGCTCCAGGGTACATGGCATATCGTCTCCCTGAGTTAGCAAGTTATTTTTTCGGAACACCACGTCGCACTTCCTCTGCAGAAGGGTGATGGGCTATGATTCAACCTTGCTCTTTTTCGCGCGGCGGGCGAGAACAAGTCTACTGATATAAGCCGTCTCGTCAACCTCTGTCAGATCAGCAGCGTTTTTGGCAAGCCAATGGAGACAATTGATGCTCTGCCGCTGATGGAGAGCACATGGGATATCTGGACTGCTACATACAAGGAGAATAGTGCGAGTGACGAGTTCAAAATGTTTGTTTCTGCTATAGGGGAAGGCTATCCATTCCCTACTAATCTTGATAACAACCCCCCGAAATACAAAAATAAGGTTCCACGTTCTAAACAAGACGCAATGTCGGATGCGCTGCTAAAAGGGAAGAGTGGGTGGTCCTGGCTGATCTCGAGGGTTTTTGATCAAGGTTCAAAGCCTAGATGTCTAATGTTATTAGGTATACGATGAATAATCTATTACTGATTGGGTATTAATAGTTTGTTATACAGGTGTACTCCTAATGCATAATCCCGTCCCACAAGTAGACGTGATAACGGTACTTAACCAAACGTCTGTGTTTGTGCATTCTGTGGACTGAAGATAGCTCGCGCTGTGCTCTTCAAATACCCGCGAAAGCTCTCAAACGCAACAGCATCATGGCCTTCTAGCCACCGACAACCAACTGAAACATCATCTTTACCAACCCGTATAAACACCTTGAAAGCAAAGACACACTTTGCCTCCTCATTCTTCGACACATCAATCTCTTCCCTCTGTTTTTTCCTCCGCCAAGCTCGTGCCCAAACACGACCTGCTACCCGTCCCGAGCCCTCTAATCGCTCGGTGTCCCACTCCCAGGTGATCATGTCAAGCTTTTCAACTTCTGCTCGGAAGTGGCCTGCAAAGTCGCCGATTTTCTCGCGGAGAGGTACATTGACGACTTTCTCTTCTGTAATTTCAGGAAGCACGTTCTTTGGTACAGCTGCCTTGATGCCACGAGCAACTTCTTGAATAGGCCGCATGCTTCCAAAACTCCAGGCAATCGCCCACCGTCTCGTCTTAGTGCCTTGGACAAACTCCGTAACGGCGTAGTTGTCAATCTTGTGTTTACTTAACTTATCCACAAACTCGATCAGATTTGAGAGGAAGCCGAACATGGCTGTATACCACTGTACGCGTTCTCGGAGGATGAGCGACTCTTGGAGGATGCGGTCCAGAAAGGCGACTTCGCCTCCGTCGGTGATCATCTCAACTTTGGCGCCTGTGCATGCTGTAAATGGTGTTTCGGATTTTTTCTGTGCGCTTTCGAGTAGTTCTTCTTCGGATTTATAGAACGGTGGGTTTGTCATGGTGAATGCGATGCTGGTGATGTTCAACTCATCGAGCGGGATGAGGGCATCTGTCGGCTTTCGCTCGACAATGTTAATCCTATGGTCGAGGTTGTTGAATGTCACATTCTTGCGAGCATACTCAAGACTTTTCGAGTCGATATCTACCCATGGTGAGTTGTGCTCTAATGGAGACAGGGTGCCAAAGGCTTACCAGTGGCGATAAACTCCCAATTGCGTTCAGTACAGCCCATGAGAGGGTAGATGCAACTTGCACCGGTGCCTATGTCCAATCCAAGCAATCTTCTTCCTTGTTTCTCATAGGAAGTGCTGTCTAAAAGACCTTTTAGCCAAACCAGGTAGTTGTGTCGGTTGGTCACCTATGTGAGACGCGTTAGACGAAACGACGCGTCGCGAAGAGACGAGGTGGAACTCACAGGTGGACATAATCGATCATCAGGAAGTTCAAGCTTCAGCCCAAAGTCCAATTTGAGGAGAGTCTTTGTTAATTGCATAACACATTCTGGGTCGTTAAAGAAGTCGGGCTTGTGTTGGTTCCATCTAAAGATGTATTAGAGGCCCAGACTGTTAGGTAGAGCGACAGGATCCTCACAACCGAGCAAAGTCTGCATCTTGAAGCGCCAGCTGGTCAAAATCGGGCGCTTTGGCATATAACTCTGCGTAATGACGATCTCGAGCCAAACCATCTTTTGGAGGGCCGTTGAGAAGTTCGCGCCAAGCTGCTTGTTGTTCTGTTTCGCCATCTGTGGACAACTGGCCCTGAAAATCTTGTGAGGCCTTGCGTTTCCCTCCCATCGTATAGACGGTCAAGGTGAAGTAAGATAGAAATTATTGAAAAGACAGAGCTGTGTCATGGGCCAGTCGACTTTTTCAATGTAGAGTGTATAAGTGGTGACGTCCGCCAATGTCTGGGCTATTGGTGAAGGTGGGTGAGCCTAATGAATGGATGATGGGGCACGAACCAGGCTGGCTTCATTAGCGATAACTCACTCACTCACTCACGTCTCACAGGCCTCACACAACTGTACACAAGTGAATACCGTCCAATCCCATAAACAACTTCATTACTAAGTTAACAAAGAAAAAAAGAAATGCAGATTTTGATACATAAGAAAATTGAGTTTGACGGGCTCAAAACATCAACAAATGCAATCGCCTAGATTTCGTTACAATCGTGTCCTCGTGCTATAATTCATCATCACCATCATGACGCCACCAGCTTTACCACAACAAAACTCTCCATCGCCATCCCTCAAGAAGCTTCATGTCCTTGTCGTCAATGTCTGGGTCGCCCTGTTCAATTCTCACGCAGAGCTTCTTGATGCGCTTCTGCACGGTCCTGGCCACACGGAGCGACACCTCGTTGGAAAAGACAAAGAGCACGGCAAACACGAGGAACGCCAGCTTGGCGAACCTGCCGTGGCCCAGGACACCGTTTTTGATATGCGTGAGAAGGCCCTTTGACTTTTTGAAGGCGTACTCGGTATCGTTGGCCGAAGACTCTGATTCCTCGTCGTCGCCTCGGCGCCAGAACCTACGGATGAGGGGAATGAAGGTAGCACTATTCAATTGTCAGTCATAATTCTCACGATGTTTTATATGAGAGGATGAAAGCTTACATGGCGCCACCGATAATCCACCGTCTCCAACGATGGTTCTCGGCTTCTTTGGCGATGCCGCGCACCTCACCCTGGAGCATCTTTAGATCGTTCAAAACGATAGTCGTCTGGGTACGAAGGCGTGTTTCAAGCTCATACGTCGACATGGCCGAGTCGCCACTTTGTCGCTGACGCTGCAAGTTCCTATACTCGCGAAGACCAAATAAGCAGTTGGTTTTGAGATCCTGGAGTTCTCGCAGATCGGTCGGAGGGAGCATGGTGGGAGCCAACTGGTTCATCTGGTTGGGCTTCGTTGCCATTGACCCTACATGGTTGGGGAGATACGACTCAGATACGGGACGCATCGGGAGGTTGCTGGGTCCCGTTTGAGGACCGCTGACAGGAGGATAGTTCTGCGGATTGTAGGGTTGGTTATAGTTCTGAGACGAGAAGCCCTGGGAGTCGTAGTTTTGAGGGTTATAGCTCTGGTTGCCATATTCTGGGGGATTATAATCCTGAGTCCCATATGACTGAGGTCCATACCGATGAGATTCAAGACCTGGATACGACTTTGTCCTCTCTGGACCTCGATCCCGTCCACGATCTCGGTCCCTCTCTCGCGAGGGAGACGGGCTGCGGACGGGCTGAGGATCCAGAGATCGAAGCGGTGACTTGGACCTGCGACGAGCGTCGGACATGGTGGGCGCTTAGTGGTGTTTTCCGCTAAAGAGAACAATTGAACAAGGCAGAGAGACTATGCCAATCACAATCACAAGGGCTCACCGGAACAAGCTGTTTTCTGCCCGACGTGACCGACAAGAAGAGAGGCTTTAGCTGAGCTGCTTGTCTTTAAGGTAGTTATGCGTTGGCTGTGGTGGAGAGAGAAGAGGCTGGTGAGCTGAGGCCAGCCCATGACGTCCAAGTGACCAGGGATAGGTTAGGTGGGGTGATGGAATTGATGAGGCTGGGGTTGTATAACTTTATGCAATCAAGTGATGCGATTCGCAATTACCGAAGACTTTATTTCTCTCAAAGTGACAGGTCAATTGATATCAACTAACTATCTAGTATCCCAGAGTTCTATACATGCGGTGCGCCATACCATCGATACCCTCGGCTGGCAGCGCACGTCTCATGTCACCCAACAGATGCTCCCCAACTTCGTGGTCGAACCGGTTCCAAATTCTACGAATCTGATACACCATGTGCCGCTGTTCGGTACGAAAGATTCCCGCAAAAGCTTCAAAGAGAATCGATGTCTCATCCCAGCCCAAGAGATCATGAACATCTCGGATGAGGTTCTCAAAAAAGTCGAGTATCCCGCCAAGTAGACCCTCCGAACATCCCAGCCCCCGGTCATTGTCGAGTATCACACAAAGACCATGCACCATAGCTGCCCAGCGAGTTACCGCCCGGTCACGAGTCGGATCGTCTTCAATCTCCCGCGAGGCAGCACCGAACATATCCAAAGCGCCGGTTCTGGAGTATTCCTGGAGGTTCCGGAATAGAAATTGCAGGGCTCGGTGGATCATTTGCGGTGGATGCGGCTCCATGTCTTGTGGAAGGAAGAAGTCCTCCAGCTTGAGAGTACTTCGTCTCACAGAGTGTCTAGCCCTAGGTAGGAGTGTGAACAGGGTATCTTGGTTCACGCTGAACCTCTCACCGGCTTGCCCAAACCTCCCGGCACGAGGTTCAAGATCGTACAACTGTATAATGACAGTGTTTCGCCTTCCATCTATGATTCGTGCTGGGTGATAGGGCGCCGTGTTGGGTGGTGGTCTCTGCACAGGCTGGGGTCTGATAGGTAGGTCGAATGGCTCTCCGATGAATGGAAAACGATCATCGTAATCCGGCTCAGCGAGACCATTTACTGCATGAGGTATCCCGTTGAACATGTTGTCAATAAATAGGTTTTGCGTTTCGCGCCTTGGTCTCTGTTGTCGAGGGTGACGATAGTCTTGACCTGACATGCTAGTGTAGGACAGCCAAAGCTGATTCTGCAGAGGTAGGTGGTCTATAGAATGTCAGTGGCATAGCTGCAGCTTTATAGATTCTGAGGGAACTGTAGAAGAAGGCAAGGTGAGTTTGTTCAACATGATTGCTATGCCTTTACGCAGTAACGTGCAAACTATCAAGAGTTATATGAGTTTTGACTGATAGTGAGGCACATGAGCTGGCAAATACAATGTGATGTGCATGTCAAAAAAATAATCTATAAGAATTGGTCGAATCCACTACTTCCTCAAAAGAGTAGACCTGTGAGTTTTCAATTCCAAGGGCATACTGAGCAGCGCTTTGGGCTCAACTCCAGTGTGGCCCTGAATCAGATTGAAGTTGTTTTGTTGGCTGAGTTCACAGCACTTGCAATGGAATCGCTCAACAGGACATGTAATATTTGCGAATAGCATCCTCGCTAACAGCAAGGGCTTGTTAGTTTGCAAAACACCCAAACATGTTTTTTTGCGAAACTTGCGCAAACCGTGAGACACCTTAATTCTCAGGCTTGAGATTCAGGCACAAAATGTAAGATTACTCAGCGCGTAGTTTGCTGGATTGCTGGGCATGTCCCTCCCCCCCGCTGCCTCTCAATCCTCTGTCCTGCCTTGTTGCTCTCGCTCTCCCCATCACCATCCATGAGGTGATGAGGCAACCAGTTCGCCATCTCTGCTAACAATATTCATGTACCTGTTTAACTTAAGATATTTTAATATAATTCATCATGGATTAACTATTATCATTGCCTCTGTTCTTCAAACAGTATCAGATTCTCGTGTTAGTGCCTACTAACTATAGCAGCTCATACACTTACTTTGATGTCGTCTCTGCATTTGTGTTGCAGAACTTAGCATTTACCTCGGATTAACTTGATACAAGTAAGCTCTAGCTAACCAGTAACCTAATATCCAATATGCAGTTGCCTGAACCTTGACCTGCCCTCCTGCAAGTATAAGTTCTCCCTCCTCCCCTCCTCTCATGTCTTCTGGCATGCCCAACAATCTTCCCCATCTTGCTCTCCTCATTCTTCAAATTTTTCATAATTGTCTTTCTTCGTATCTACTCTCTTCCTTTCTTATACTATTCTTGCATCATCAAGGATAGCCAGAGTTATCCTACTTGGTACTTCCCATGATGCATGGTCTCAACATGTCTGCTATGGACGTAAGCCATCATGTCGAGTACAAAGTTAGAGACCTTGGTACTCGTTCCGTTACTCTCTTCCCTACACAAGCCCAGGTGAAGCGGGAGATTAAGAATGTCCCTCTCAAAGTAAGTGTACCATACCCGGTATATGTATCTTTATGATATTAACTCATTCTTAGCCCGGAATCAATGAGATATCCATCGTTGGTTTCAGCCCAACCATTGACAAAAACTCGGTCACAGTCGAGGGAAGTGGTGCCGCTACCATCACCGGCATCAGTGTTGAACTCCTTCCTAACCGTGAAATTTTTGATGAAGTCTACCCAGAATCAGAGCAAGACGATTCTGCAAGTGATGAAGACGAACATGATGGCAATGTTCAAGAGGATCCTCAGAAACCGACGTTGGCAGAAGTCAATGAGAAGCTTGCTCAGCTCCAAGACGACCAACTGAACGCCAAAGAAGTCATCGATAGTGCTGATGATCGTCTCAAAGTTCTCAACAACTACTCCAACTCACTGGGGAAAAAGGAGAATATCGAAATCGATGAGTTTCTCGAGACCTACAAGCATGAGCGCAGCAAGGCTTTCAGAGAACGCATGGTTGGTGTGCAACAGGAGCGAAGACTCAAAGAGGCCATCAACGATTTAGAGGAAGACCGCGCCCGACAGACCAAACTCCAGAATAAGCTAAAGGGAAAAGAGTCCAAAGCGAAGTCAAGAAGAATGGAAAAGTTGAAAAAACGCCAGGAGGAACGCCTCAAAGAAAAGGAACGACTTCGCAATGAACGAGCACGCTACTGGCCCAAGCAATGCTACAAGGTACAGATTCAGCTGGAAGTGAACTCATCCTTCACGCCCGCTTCCTCCCGACGAGGGTCTGTTTCCAGCGAGATTGAACTTGTCCAAAGGCCACTGAGCAAGACGGCAGACGCCGAAGAGACATTGTCATGCGACCTAGTTCTTTCCTATGTCACCAGCTCAGCCTTTTGGACTCCTAGCTATGACCTCCAGCTTTCGACAGTCAACTCCACAGGCACGCTCTGCTTCGATGCTGGTCTTCACAACACTACGTCAGAAAGGTGGGAGAACTGCAAGATTACTCTATCTACATCACAGGCCACATCATCGAGTCTGGATGAGGCCATCCCCGTTCTCAAGCCTTGGCGCATTAAGTTAGCCGACAAAGGCTCCGTTTCTGGTGACAGCAGCGCCTTTGAAAGCTACGAAGAGCGCCGGCAGCTAGACATCAGACGTAGTAAGAGAGAATTAGCACCAAACTCTGCGCCGAAGCGAGAAATGTTTGGCCTTGATCCACAGGACTATCAGGCGCAGCTTATGTTGCTACAACAGCAGGGCGAGCGAAGGTTTATGAAGGCCAGACAGGAACAGGGTTCACAGATCCAGGCTCCCCAGGGACAATTATTTGGCTCATCTGGAAATTCAGGCATGACGTCCCAGCAAATGCACCAAAGACGGATGCAGTTGCAGCAGCAACAAATACAGCAGCAGATGATCCAGCCGCAAATGCAACAGCAACAGTTCCTAGGTATGAACCAGACGGACCAGGCATCTGACAATAACTTCGGTGCTGTCGAAGACGAAGACGAATCAATGTCTGATGCACAGCCATCGCTTGAGTTCCAAAATTCGTTTGTCGAAGAGACAGGTTTTACGGCAACTTTCGATCTGCCGGGCCTCAAGACTTTTGTTCCGAAGTCCACGGCCTCGAAGCAGCGTGTTGCCCGTGTGAAGTTTTCGAATGTCGTATTCAGTCATACTATCGTGGCAAAGTATCAACCTGCGGCTTATCTCAAGGCCAAGCTCAGAAATAATAGCAAACTTACACTCCTTCGTGGACCTGCTAGCTTGACCCTTGACGGTAGCTTTATGGGACAGGCCAAGATCCCTCGATGTAGCTCGGGTGAGGCCTTCACCCTGAGCTTGGGCGTTGACTCAGCGATTAGAGTCATGTATCCCAAGCCAGAAGTGCGAAGAAGCACGAGCGGCATGTTCAACAAAGAAGACAGCTCCATGTATGTACGCGTCGTCACGGTGCATAACACCCGTGTCTCTGCTGGCAAGCCAGTCAATGTTCTGGTCATGGATCAGATTCCTGTCTCGCAAGATGATCGTCTGCGGGTCGAGTTGTTGACTCCTCATGGTCTAACAGTCGAAGGGCCAAGTCATTCGGCCGGGGTCCCTGGGCGCGAGACATCGGAGGATAAAGATTGGGGCAAGGCGACAACGTCTCTTAAGAAGGGCGGACAAATCTCATGGGAGGTTTCGTTGAATCCGGGCAAAGCTGTCAAGTTGGTTCTCGAGTATTCAGTTTCGATTCCAAGTGGCGATACTGCGCAGGAGTCCTAATTTATCTTGGGTTGTAATTCGATGTCGTTGATACGCGTTCGAGGTTTGCGCAGGAACGAATGATAAACTGGGCGGAATATTGGCCAGACCGTGGAAAATCAGCTTGAGGAATCTATTTATCAAGAAGTTTTGGTGTTCAAAATCACGTTCGAGTCACAGATTGGCATTCACAACTCTTATTCAGTTGTTGGTTTTATGGTTTCTTATATAGGACTCTTACAATAAACACGACTTTCCAGTCTAGGTCCCCTGGCTTTTCCCTCCCATCACCTTCTATTAGTCCAGACCGTAGCTAATCAATCATTGCCTCTTATGCTGCCCAAATTTATCCCCAAACCGAGATACTCGGTAAATATTAACTAGGACAGAATTCGTGCTTCAGTACGTGCCAAAGTCTCTAATCAAACCACACCTTATTCCCAGTGGCTGCCATCGCAATTTGATACCGTATCTCGTTGATCTTGGTGGTACCATTTTTCGACCATATCTCGCAGCAGCGTCGTTTTATCACACTATCCTTTCGCAGCTTATGTCGCGATGTGTCTCGCGCCCTTATTCGCGAAGTCGTCGTTGTTCCGTAAAGTCTTGTTCGTCACCAAAATCGATCAATATCACGTTCCGACAATCTGTACAAAGCTGGTGAAAGAATTAGTCAAAGACTAGAAGAATTAAACTGGAAGGTACTTACGAAATCTGTAGGTTCTCTCATGATTAGATGCAAGCCAAAGCTTCTCGGTCCATTCTGCGAAGGTTCCAGCTTACCAGGCTGGAGCCAGAAGCCATTCAGTTAAGAATACCAGCAGCTACTTACTAAGGATCGTTCATAACTTCTACTTCACCTCCCCCTTCCCCTTCGATATGACATTCAGTAACCACAAGGTCCTGGTCAGGATGCCAATGGTACATATAAAACGCATACGCGGAGGTGAAGACGTAGTTTTGATACAGCCCGTTTCTAGTAGCTAACACACGGATTATTCCAGGTTCATGGCCCTGGACAAAGTCGACAACTCGGCTGCAAACTCGCTCAGTGGTGTGACGCGGGACAATTCTTTCCTCCACCGCGTGTACATTCTGCGTCGGCGCATTTTGGGCATGGCTCGGAGCCATGTTGGAAGGCTGACTCATAGGTTTTCCATGGACAGGGGCTTGGGGATTGTCCATAAATACTTTGGGCAATCCGTTGGTTGGTGGGTGTAGATTCATAGCCTGGTTGAAGCTTCGGCATGAGGCATGAGGCACCAACATGTCGCGGTTGGCAACTGGGATCTTTATGATTGGACCAGCAACACGAGCTGCCTCGAGCCTATTACCGAAGGATGGTGCAAAGGCCGATTGTTGGGGCATGTGGAATATATCTCCGTCCTGGATTGGCATGACCTCTGGAGAGTGAACGTGGACCAGCAGCATAGGTTTGTGGTAGAGAGATAGATCGTTGGCCGGTTCTGTTCGATACGGCCGCATTCTCACGACTTCAGTTGGACGTTCCATCTGTCGGATCATAAAGACCTGATCACCCCGAGGCGTTGAAGGAATCAACCGCAACATTTGTGAATCACCAGGCCGCTTCGGCATGACAGATAGAAAAGCGTCTTGAGTATCTGAAGGCTCACCCGGACGATCATTCCCACACAGGTATTTATCATAGTAAGGATGTTTTAGGGGACGTCCGGTCGCTTTCTGAGCCGGGTGCCGACCCATCTGAGCGTTGCGTAGGCAAGCGTCGACCCTGATAACGTTCGCTTTTCGATGATAAACGGTGAGAGTGCACTGGTCGCTCAGTTCCGTACGTGCGAGGATAGCCACCAGCTTCTGATCCGGACGATAGACTGTACATCCAAGGTTCTTCTTGAACGTTCTACCGCCTGGATTACGCTTTGCCACCCACTTTTGGCTGATGAGGGCGTTTTCAGCCCAACTGTTGCTTCCTTGGGCAACAACATCGACGAGCCGCATACGATACACATGGTTATAGAACTCTCTGTAAATCTCTACAAGATTTTCTCTTGGGTACAGTAGTGGAGAGGGCTTTTTTCGGGGGATAGGATCAATGTTAGGCATGTTGGCAGCTTGAGGCTGAGGGTTGCAAATCAGCCATTGTTGATTTCGGCTCATCATATGACCACTAACAAGCCCGTTGAGAAACTTGTTTACCAGAATGAGTGTCTTCATTGTGTCCCACTCCTCTCTGAATGGCCCAAAAGTCATCAGAAATCGGATAGCTGATTCGGTCACTGGTGACAAAGTATCAGGATAGTATTTGAACCAACGCCGCTCAATTTCCAGCTGCTCCATAAACCACTTCATGGTAATGCCGGAGTCTGTAACTGAAGGGTGAACCCATTCTGTATCAGCTGTAGGAGATGACTGCTGAGGTCGCTAGCCTCGCTCAACACCTCCATTCTCAGAAGCGGGATGTCCCTGAAAGACAAGGTCCACCAGTCGAACAAGTGGGTCATCTTCACGGTGAACCCAAGAGTGATCTTCGGGGTCAAACTCGCACAAGCGGCAGAGCTCTCCTCTTTGAACGGGGGAACAGCATACGTAGCATGCGGGCAGAGGTCGGTAGCAAGAAACAAGAACCAAAATAGCGTCCTTTCTTCCAGCATTCCAAATTGACTGTGGTTCGTTTTCATCAGGATGTATCGGAATGCATCTGGTACAGAATCCTCTGTTTTCTACACAGGGTAGACGGCGCAGACACAGATTGCATTCTTTCCACTCAGCGCTTGCGTAATGACAACGGCCGCAGTAGAAGGGGTGGGTGCTTCGAAATCGCTCCTTGCAAGCGATGCACAAGCGGTTGGGTATGTTGACATCGGGTAGGAAACCAGGCTGACGATCATCAAAGTCGATATGCTTATCAGAATCGTCATCAGAATCGTCATCAGAGTCCTCGTCGTCAGAGCCGGCATCATCAGATTCAGCATCATCAGAGTCTACATGCTCATCGACGAAATCATTATAGACGAAAGCCTCAGACTCATTCTCGACGGTCTGGGCGTCGTTCATGTCAACATCTTCGTTGTTCATGGTGAACGACCACTCCACGTGGAGAGATTGGTTCTCTTACTCGCGATGTGTATTAGCTTCCTTTGCTTCTTCGTGTTCAGCCAAGTGGTGTACTAACCAGCACGAGTATGACCAGATGTTTACGCTTCCGCGGGCATGTATGATGAAAGGGACGTGTGTAGATTTAGGGCCGGACAAGGTAAGACAGGGTTTGTAAGGATAGAAAGGTTTAATGTCGATGGTGTTGTAAAGTATCAGGCGCGTCAAGGGAGCTATCCTGGATGATTTCTTCCTTGTTGCATGAAATGATGGAGAGTGAAGGAAGAGAAGAGGGAGAAGAAGGCGAGTTGGTATTCTGGAAAATAAAAGAAGACGAGTGCCAGTGCCAGTGCCAGTTGTGGACGATTCACTTCTGATGAGTGGAGTACTGAAACTAAGTAGCTACCAAGCTACCTTATTGTCTGCCCCCTGAGTGACAGGATAATGGCTACCTACCTAGGTAACCCCTATCCAGTGGAGGCCTCTATATTGAATGAAGAAGCCTGAGCTGGGTGTTCAGCCTACTAATATCTCGATTGCTGAGCCCTGAAAGTTGCAGAACAGTGTAGCATGTTGTAGAACAGCTTCCAGACATTTCTATGTGCCGCACAGTCTCAGCGAACAAGGCTGAACAACTGGATTCCTTTTCATCCAACTGATGAATCAACTCTCATGATCCTCGTCCTTTCTTGTTTAATCTCGATCTTGTCAACGCCCCGAATCAGAACTTCCCCATCCCGAATCTCATGAAATATCGTTCTGCGAACCAACTTCTGCAACCTCCTCTTCCTCCTCAACGCCTCTCGTTCGTACCCAAGAAACGGCAGCCCAGTTGTGGCCAAGTAAAGCGGTGTGTCTGCGATGACATAGGCAAGACCTGAAAGGTAATAATATGCATCATTATAAGGCCCAGGCGGCGTCCATTTCAGTGCAGGTCCAAGTATCAGAGGATTCTCGTCTTCTTCAGTTTGAGAGGGTGCCCTAGCTTGATGGTCATACTTCACCTTCCAATCATCGGCCGCAAAGCTCCATTTGGCCAAATCATCAAGAGTCTTGTCGGCCGTGAAGGTCTCAAGAATTACATTGAGGAACCCCCGCAACTGGTCTTCTGTTCGTTCTGTCCATCTTTCGGTCGCTGACGCTTCTATTTGTTCAGATTTCCCCTTTCCTGACTTGTTACCCTCGAAGGGAAAACCGACCACTGCCGAAGTGGATTTCTCTTGTGAAGAACCAGATGACATCGGATCAACGTTAGCCGTATCGGTCGGGCTTGTTAGAGTATCATCGCCATCTAAAGCTCGTCTAGGAGGTTGATAATGGGCAGGCTCCTGGGGATATCCAGTTTCTGATTCCTCGGCCTCGATTTCACCATCAACAGCCCTTGACTTCTCTTCTTCTCCAAGAGACAGCCTTGGAGGCTCGTCAAGTTCAGTCACCTTTGTTGGTACCATGGCCTTTGAATATTCATCCGTTGGAAGATGAACCTTGAAAAAGGAGTGGTATTGACAAGTCCATACACGAGACCCAGGCATAGGATACCGCCCTACACACCATTCACAGAGATCCATAGTGCAGCAGGTACAACACACATAGCGGACATCAACAATGGCATCGAGACACCGATCGCAGTAGTTCCAATGCTCAAGAACCAGGGGTGTTGTCTCGACAACTTTAACACCTCGCTGCAGCGCGACTTGAGCGAAACTATACGATGCAAGCTGCAACAAGAACTTGCCAAGACGTTCCCACAGCATTCCACGAGTATCAAAGTTGTCAAGCAAGGCCTGAGCATCCTGACGAACTGTCTTGATACAAGACTCGAAAGATGGAGCCAGTCTTATGTCGAAACGCGTTTGGTCGTAAGCATTCAGTCCGAGTATATCTCGATTTTCGGTGAGAGTTCTCTCCGTAGCCAAGTCTTTGGCGGCGGCTAACACCATAGCAGGCATTTGACGACTACCTGACTGCTGTGCAATTTGAAGTGCGGTCCGGCCATAGAAATCCCGATGAGTGAGGTAAATGTGCTCATGCTCAAGCAAGATCTGTAGAGTCTCCTTTTGGCGGTAGTAGATCGCTCCAAAGACTGGAACATTTCCATCCTTCGATATCCTGTTGATATCTGCACCACGATCCAGTAAAACCGAAACGATCCTGTTATGCCCCCGAATGACTGCCCAGAATAAAAGTGTTTCGCCACCGTCTAAAAGAGGGTCAATGTCAAGGTTAGGATTCTTCTCCAACACAAGTTTCAAAATCTTCTCAGAGCCGCCGCAGACAATGACAGGTATAATGGTTTCTCCGTTCTTCATGACCACTTCAGTTGACGCTCCTTTTTCAAGTAGATATTCGACCATATCCTCATTTCCTTCCAAGCACGCGTACCAGAGAGGTGTCCGCTGTTCTAAATCACACACCTCCAGAGAAGCATCGATAGTGACCTTGAGAACAGATTCCAAGACCTGAACATTTCCTCCCTCAGCAGCCGCATGGATGACAGTCTGGCCATTGTTGACTTTTGAATGCAGCTTGTAGTTCGGATTGGCACCCTTCAAAAGCAGGAATTCAACAGCATCTAGTTTGCCTCCTGATGCTGCTTGACGCAACGGGGTTCCAGACCAACCCCATTCGAAGTTGACCAATTCATTGGAATCCTCGACAACTTCCAGAAAGGTATCTATGACATCCAGCCAACCTTCTCGGCATGCAATATGAAATGGACTTGTTTCCTTCGTGCTCTCAGGATAGGGGCCTGCACCGCGCTTCAGGAGTTCAATCATAACCTTCCTGTGGCCCTTAATAGCTGCGACTTGCAATGAAGAACTCGAGTTTTGTCGTCCGTTCCTGAGGTTTGGGTCTGCCCCATGGTCAAGTAGAAGGCTGACAATGTCTAGCCTACCAGCCGACGCTGCAATACCAAGAGCTGTAAAGTTGCTTTTGTCCTTTGCATCAATTCGAGGAAACGATCTTCCAGACAAAATAACTTGAACCATCTCAATATTACCCCAGTCGACCGCGATATGAAGAGGCGTTTCAGATTTTGGTTTGTTCGGATCGGCCCCATGCCCAACAAGACACTCAACGGCCTCGACGGAATTTACATCTGCCGCTATAGAGAGAGGCGTTTTTCCCTGCTCGTTCTCTGCGTTGATATAAGCGCCGGCACGGAGAAGCAGCTTGCAAGCCAACACATTATCAGACGCGGCAGCAATATGCAGAGGCGAACTTCTCACAGACGCAGGATATTCTACTGCGGCCCCTGCAGCTAGTAGCGCTCTCAAGATATCATTGTAGCCTTCTTGTGCTGCCAAAGCCACCGGCGTAGCCTTAGGAGCGTCGGGAGGAGGGTCGTTGAGGTTTGCACACCTGTGAATGAGCTTTTCGACAACCCTTCCCCATCCTTTGAAGCATGCTTTGTGAATCAACCGCTCATTATCCCCATATTCATCCACGTCAATATGCGGTATCAGAACTTCCAATACGCCTGTACTACCCAGTTGTTTGGCTAGGAAAGCCGGCGATTTTCCTATACTCGTAGGGGCGCTTAGGTCCGGCGAGAATTCGAGTAAAACCCTGGCCAGTTCAGGATTATCGTTACCTACTGTAAGTTCCAATGGAGAGTGGCCTGTGATGCAAGAAATATCAGGGTCAGCTCCATGCTCAAGAAGGGCCCGAACAATATCCCCCGAGCTGCGATTAACGGCATAGAAAAGCGCTGTTTGGTCCTGCGCGTCAACGGCATTCACGTCAGCTCCAGCTTCTAACAGATCCTGTACGCCTTTGATCTCCCCTTCCGCTGCAGCCAGGATCAACGGGGTTGCGCCGTCGCAATCTGGAAGATCGATATCATCCGCGAATGGGAGTAGCAACTCCAATGTCTTCCCAGACTGAGCTGCCGCATAGTGTAGAGCCGTAGTACCCTCCCAGTTAGAGTTGACCATCTTCCTTAATTCTTCTTGTGTATTCCGAATCCATCGAGGTGAAAAATGGGGGACGAGGCCAACCACTTTATTCAAGACTTGTCTCGCGGAAAACTTCAGAGCTCCGGCAAACACCTCCTTGATAACAACCTCAGCATCCCATTGAGCCATTAATACCAAAGGTGGCTTTGCTGTATGGGAGCCTGGACTGTCGAGTCGTCCACGGGAATCACTTTGGCTAATAGCCCTCGGGTCCGTTTCATCGCCCATGTCATCTGACATACGCCTCGGCATTATACCACTCTCGTTCTTTTGAGTGATACTTGTACTAGATGTCGAGGAAGATGAACTCTCAGAGAGCGACGCTTCCCTAGAGTCAGCAAGAGATTTATTCGTAGATCGCCAGGGGTTTCGAGTGGCTTCTCTTCCTCTAAATAATATCAGGGATCGCGCTGGCGATGGGCTTGGAGACCTTGGCCTAGGCCTTGGAGTCATATAGTACCGCCATTTCTCTCCCGATAAGGAGCAGATAAAATTCCATAAGTCCCAGGCTATCTTGCTGTCGTGTGCAGTGATGTATTCCAAGTGATATGTCATCCAAGAAGAAATGTACCTAAGCAGCGGATACCGACGAGGGAGGCCCTCTCGATTTTCTTCTGTCGAAGGATCGGCATATTCTTCCCAGTCTATCTCAAGGAGGTAGTCGAGGAAAACCTTTATCAAAGATTTGTGCACCAAGTTGAGATCGTACGTGGTAGTGATGAAGTCATACAGAGTCTGATGCTGAAGTTCAAGGGTATCTTCGCTACCAAACCTGATAAGTCGTTGGCAAGTCCTGGCCAATTCTCCTTTAAGATCGTAGGTCCTTGTTATCTCGGGGTTTAGCAGGCGAAGCACTTCCCTCGCCTCTGATATTCGTAATGTTGACCCGGCAATGCAAATGATTTGTATCAGTTGAAACAAATCATGACGTTCTTTTCTTAGGTATTCCATGTCCTGCTGATAGATTGCTTTCATGGTAGAGGGACAGCTCGTAACAAGAGTGAACACTGAATTCGCTCCTGTATCTTTGATATACCAGAGCTCCTTGAGCACTGAAGATGCGAAGAGAAAGCTGCCATTAGACCTCTCAACAATGACAGCAGAAACGGATGTTCGTCCAATAGTGGCTATCTGGCGACTCAATATGATGCGGTCGATTTCTTCGTCCACAACTCGCTGAATATCGTGAACTATCAGGTCAGGTGTTATCTCTATGTGCTGGTTTTCAAGAGCAAATCCTCTGATAGAATCTGCCATACGTGACGTTACGACTACCTTGAGAGCTGTTGTTGCCCTCTCGCGCCGAAAGATCATATCCAGACCACGGAGAAATCGGAGGACGAACTCATCTTCGCATTGATCCAGCCCATCGACGATCAGACAGACCGGGATAGCATCTTCAGCTGTCACAAGCAACTGAACGATCTCCATCAATTGTATGAAATGCCCACTCTCTTTGATATCGAGTGTTGACAGTCTCCTTTGCCGATCTAGGTTAAGAGAATCCAAAAGTGAGTGGAGTTTTTTCCTTGTCGTTTGCGAAATTGTTGCATGCTTTTTGAGTAACGACTGAACCACATAATCCAGAATAGGAGGATTTTGTCTAGAACTTGCTAGGCTGTCACAGTAGAATGATATGACAAGATTTTCCTCCGACTTGTCGTCGCTCGATTTCGTCATCACGCTCTGAATGTATTTTGCTAAATTGGACTTACCGCATCCTGGGCTTCCGGTGATGAATAGTAGGCTGCCGTTCTTGCTTTTCTTCCACTCGTCGAACGTCGGATCGTCCATTATCCATGAACATGTCTGCCAATGGGGGGCCTCTCGGTCAAGGCCTTTGTTCTCGGCGGTTACGGTGCGGAGATGGCGGAGATAATCGTTGAACTCCCGAGGATCTTGTGTGACTTGATATCAGCTACTGTCCATATGTTAAATGATGAGTCGTACATACCAATCTTCTCTAGCTGGTCCTGGGGTTGAGTTTGGGATATGGCTGTTACATTCTGAGCAGGTAAAGCTGCATTTATACGACTCGTGACTTCCTTCAGCAGCTTATCGACGCTTGAGTGGGTTTTTAGATCTCTTGGTTTGACGCCGACTTCATGTCGTCGTCGAGATGGGGCAGTTTGAGGTGGTCGAGGATGTGTCGGCCTATAGACATTAATATCGGGGAAGAAAATCCAACGGGTTTTCTTACTCCAAAATCTCTTCATCATCCCATGTAGGTGCTTTCTTGAAGAACTTTATTGGCGGTGATATAGCCGATTTTACTAGCCTCTGAACTTCACCCCAGAAGAGTTCGAAGCGTGGATGGGAAGGAGAGGCAAATTTTGGTAAGCCAGAGTGTGTACAGTTCAGGTCAATATTCTCGACGCCTTGCAGCACGGCTGACCATTGCGGAACAATCTGTGAAATTTATGAGTTCAAGTAAGTAGCTATATCTGGGAGGCTCGCTTACGATTTCTTTTATGCCATTAGGTAGCCTCTGTGGATGGGATTCATAGCAGCACAGGAGCTTGATTGATCGATGTACGTCTATCGTGAATTCCAAGTTAATGTCTTGAACTGCGGTTGAGAAGCTACGTAGCTCTTTGGTAAGATTTGTCGCAACGGCGGTTTGGAACTTCATGAGAGATGCCAGTCTCTGCACAATGACAAGGTCTTCGGCTTTTTCCGACCCCATATGCGGCGTGCCCATGAAGATGATAGATCTTGTAGCTTGTTTAATCGCCTTCCAGTCGTCGTTTGTTGCACAGAGTAGTATTGCCTAGAGACCGGTGAGTTTTGTCACATATGTCTTATGAGAATGTAAGCTCACCCTCTTAACCACAAGTCCACCAAGACTGTGTGCGATGAAGATTAAAGGGCGATCCTGTGAGGATGTTAACAAAGGTTTACTTTGAAGAAGAGAATGGGACAGACCGGGTTGTCGAGCCGTTTGAGAACCAGGTTCCTTAGCAGATCATTGGCGTGGTGTATGATGCGAGTGTTGCCGACATCGCTGAATCGATGGGCATTGTAGCCAAATGAAAGTACACGAACTGAGTTTTTTAGGCGGCCAAGGAACTCTGGTTTAGTGAACCATGGCTCAGTCGTGCCCTCTTGCTTCCAAGTTGTCTTGAGGTTCCCTCCCAATCCATGGACAAAAACAAGGCTGTATCAAGTTGGTTCCAGTACGAATAATTAGTCTGCGTCTAACTCACTCTACAGTGTTCTTCTCATCGGTTGAAGCATTGTCCTTGGCAGGCGGAACGTACATCTCTTTCAGAATGTACTCGTAATACGACTCATCATTCTGACCCAGTACCTTCGATTATCAATGGTCAGCGCTATCAACTCATGACATTATGTGGCAGCTTCGGCGCGTCCACTTACTGCCAGGTCGTCGGGTAATGGTGCGCTATCTTCTCGGCGACGCCCAAATCTCATTTTGCCGGTTATCAAGTGAGAAGTTAATAGAACAAGCCCAGAAGATACAGAAGATGAACAATGTCGAGTTAGCTAGATCTATGGCTTTAATCATCTGGTGCGATATTTGGGGGCCGTAAGCTAAGGGTCAGGCTGTCGGCAGCCTCATAGGCAGAATGCAGCCCAAGTTGGTAGGATAATACCACATCCCTGCGCCTCATTCCGCCATTGCTGGTGGCGGTTTGTTCCAATGTCTTGACATCAATCAGCCTTAGGAGCGAGCAAAAGATAGAGATTTCTGGTAGGCTAGTTGGCTCAAATATGACAAAGTCATAGAGCGGCCTAGTGACTCGACTAATCATGGAGGCTGACTGGCATTTAGTAGAGGTCATAAGACAGTAGCCAGGCGTAATTGATAAGGGGGGAAATCGAGTGAGATGGGGATCTAACCTTGCACTTTCATTGCAAGGCCAACCTTTGTTATGTAGAGATAGCTTTCCCAACGTAGTACACACTCAACAGAAGAGACTATTACGTGGAACGACGAAGCGTGGAAGCAGGGAAGGCGCCAATATCCTACTAGGGTGCCGCAAGCTTGCGTCTTCAGAAGTGAAACCTCCTATTACGACGAATACTAGCAATAATATTATTAATTGAGGTGTAGCTATTCATTCGAATTAATACACAAAGATAAATATAGTTATAATTATCATAGAACAGTTTTAGTTAAGACCCACCTGCCATTGACTAGAGAGGCACATGTTGCAAGGCATACCGATACGGCCGGATTATTACAAGCAATATATCAAATTCCTGTTTATAGGTATTTAAGATAAGCTGCTTTACTACTAGGAACAGCCTCAGTCTCTTACATAGCGACTCTAAATTCTAACGCTCTTTATATCTTTTTGCCTATTTTAGTTATAAGTTTCAAGTGATTAATATACTTGCCTACCCGACCCTAAAACACTTTATTCCATAATAAGCGACGTGAGCCGGATTCCGTTCTAGGTAAATGTAACAAGATCCTTTGCTGGGCCCAAGATCAGAGAACCAGTAAAACATGAAAGAAAATCATCATGGTTTCTACTCTCCCTGGACGTCTTGTGTGATTCATTTTATGTGGAGGAGGGACGTAGAGAAAGGGTTCAGACACGAAGGTTCTGCCTGAAACCTGAGTTTGGAATGAGAACAGAGCCAAAAGAATGAATATATCTCTCTGGCACTTATAACTAGCCTATCTTCAGGCAATTGCGTTATTCGAGCCTTGAGTAACCTTCAATAAGGTAGCTGTAGCATCATGATGGGTGATGCGAGTCATTACCAACAAGGCTTGTCTTCACTGTCGATAGACTAGGTACTAGCCCACGCTACTAAAACAACCTAAATACTTGGGCTTGACAGCCTCAGAATACCATTTCTGACTGAGTTATTCTAGGTATGATAATGACAATCAACTATTGCCGATAGAGTCAGACGGCATAGAAACTGACAGGGCAGATTTACCCAAGAGATGATGGGAGGAGAGTGGGTCTATGCAAGCCCGGTTGATAGGCTGCGGACTTGGAAGGACCCCTCGATACGCCAGTCAGGTGACCCAGACAAATGCCCCTCCCCCTCCTTCCCGGGCTATCACCACTGAATAAAATTCCACCAAGGCCCAACCAGATTGTGAACGTATCGTACCACTGCAAATCGCCAAGATGTTGGACATTGAGGATTTCATCGAGGAGCGCGGCGGAAACCCCGAGAAGATTCGAGAGAGCCAACGTCGCCGACATGCTCCCGTGGAGCTGGTTGACGAGGTTATCGCCCTCTGGCAAGAGGCACGCAAGAGTGAGTCATGGGGAAACCCGAAGACTTTTTTACTTTAAACAATATACTGACCTTCTGGAAGCCCAGTATGGTGTTACCCAGATTGGCACGCAAATAAATGGCGTTCAAAAGGAGATCGGGCTCAAGAAGAGAGCCAAGGAGGATGCGACCGAGCTGCTTCAGCAGAAGGAGGAGTTGACACAGAAGAAGAAGATCCAGGAAGAGCTTGCTGCTGCCAAGAACGCCGAGCTCAAGGTCAAGGCCAAGCTCGTCGGAAACTATGTGCACGACTCTGTTCACGTTAGCGACAACGAGGACAATAACACCATCGAGGAAACCTGGGCGCCCGAGAGCTTCGACAAGACCAAAAAGGCTGTTCTTTCGCACCACGAGGTGCTCTTGCGACTGGGAGGATATGACCCTGTTCGAGGCGTCAAGCTCGTTGGTCACCGAGGTTACTGCTTGACTGGCTATGGCATGTTCCTGTGAGTAGGTTGGGCATGGGCGATAACGACGATCCTAACGTTGACAGAAACTTGGCCCTTATCAACTACGCTACAAGCTTCCTCTTCCACAAGGGTAAGTGATCTTTTGACCCAGATGGCTTGTTGCTACTAACGAACCGTGCTGCAGGCTTCAGCCCCAACCAACCCCCCTTCATGCTCGACCGCGAGCAGATGGCCAAGACCGCGCAGCTCTCGCAGTTTGACGAGGAGCTGTACCGCGTTTCTGAAGGCCCGACAGCATCTGACTCGGATCGATACTTGATCGCCACCAGCGAGCAGCCCCTCTCTGCCCTCCACGCCGATGAGTGGCTCCAACCCGCCGAGCTCCCGATCAAATACTGCGGCTACAGCACCTGCTTCCGAAAGGAGGCTGGCAGCCACGGCCGTGATGCGTGGGGTGTGTTCCGAGTGCACCAGTTTGAAAAGGTTGAGCAATTCGTTCTCTGTGGCCCTGACGACAGCTGGGACCATTTTGATCAGATGATGGCCAACTCGAAGGAATTCTACCAGTCTCTTGGCCTTCCCTATCAGGTTGTGGGCATCGTCACAGGCGCACTCAACAACGCTGCTGCCAAGAAGTATGACCTGGAAGCGTGGTTCCCCTTCCAGAGCGAATACAAGGAGCTGGTTTCTTGCTCCAACTGTACAGACTACCAGACCCGAGAGCTTGAGATTCGCCATGGCGCCAAGAAGGGCAAGCAGATTGTAGGTGGTGGAAGAAAGGAGTATGTGCATGCTCTGAATGCTGTAAGTCCTTTGAGTACCTCTTGCAAGCTGGGTATCGTGGTACTAACTCGAGTTACCAGACGCTTTGTGCTACTGAGCGAACAATGTGCTGCATTCTCGAGAACTACCAAACAGAGGAGGGTTTGGTGGTCCCTGAGGTGCTTCGAAAGTACATTCCTGGCGAGCCCGAGTTCTTGCCCTTCATCAAGGAACTCCCAAAGGAAGCTGACAAGGCCGAGAAGAAGGATGGCGGTAAGAAGGAGAAGACACTCCCCGTGCGTGAGAACAAGGAATAAAGGAAGTCATTCTGGTACGGTACGACGCATTGCGATATCATAGAGGAAGGTAAAATCGGTACATTGGGCGATGATACAGTGTATAACGAACTCATGGACGGAATCAATAAAATAACAAGAGAAACGATTACTAGACATATTGCGATAAACTCGAATTGTACGAGTCTGGTCGTCAATGGGTCTGAACCTCGCGAACTAGCACAACTACGTGGTACAAGGAAATCAGCTCGGAGGACGGACTAAGGAGTGTCCGTACCTCGACGGCACGGCATGTGTTGGAATAAGCGGCCAGAAGCGCTAGCCCTCCGGATCGTTGGACCTTTTCCCCACCCCCTGTCAAAACGTCGCCGGCCGTCTCCGTGACCAGGACGGAGGTGGGCACCGTTTTTGTCTTTAACCTGCCGGCATCGTTATTCAAGCATCACGGTTTTTTCGGACCAAGGCTCTGCTTAGTCATATCAGTTAAGAAAGCGTAGTTGTGACTTCGACTATGGTTTGATTCAAATATGTTGTTCTTGATTGTTGCCAGGAGAAATGGTTAACCATTCCATTCGACTACGGCGCCGATAATTTATGAAGAACGATAAGGTACGGTGCCGCCGTTCACCAGAAAATACTGTGCTCTGGTCGGAAGCGGTCCCATAGTAATTCTTCTGCCGGAGACGCGTCTCCTTTCACGGTTTTGTTATTTTTGTACATAGGAGGCGCCTGCGAAAGGGCAAGAGCATGTCTGCCGGGCACGGAGCGTGCGTGCCAGATCTCTGTAAGAGGGTGAGTGTATCTGGGGCAGAATTCAGAGAAGAATCGTATCTTTCAATGGACGTTGCAGGTTGGCATGCGGGTGTCAGAAATGGCGCCGGAAAGAGAACAAGACCTGGACCATGTCCGGCCACATCCATTGCTATTCGGACGTGTTACGGGCCCTGATTGAATAGAAAATGAGGTGATTGATGCCGCTTGCGCAAACCTACGATCTGGTATCAAATCTCCAACTCTGTTTTTGCATATACAATTGATGGCTATGCCGGTCAACACTTCTCAACGGGCCGACCAAACGAGTGGACTCGACGCAGAGGTTGGTCGACACAAGGGAGGTGGTGATTTGAGGGGAAGCAAGCGGAGGGCACCGACAGCCCCGGGCCTGGCTAGGATCATCATTTGCCGGACAAGGGCCAATGAGGATGAAATTTGCAGAGTGCGCGAAGATCAACTTGCAACTGCCTGAATACGAAATCCAGCCCAGTAAGAAAAGGGTGCTGCAGACGAGTGGTGTTGGCGACAAAGAAAACATGGCGTGGAATATTGAGGCTCCGTGACTTTGAGGTCAACCCGACCCGAGCCAACGGAGGGGCCAAGAAACAAGGCCGTAGACGGACATCACGGCGGCTATCTCAGCCACCAGCACTGCACCCGAGTATATCTCGTGTTTGGTTGTAACACAGAGGAGTGCATCTTACAAAGGCTTGAATGTTGTCTGCATTAGTTGACGCAGGAGAGGAGAATGACTAGACAGCGGGCGTCTGCTCGTCCTCCCGGGGCGCAGGAGAAAGGCACCGCTATTGTGAGACGCATCTCGTAATAGAGGGTTGCCATCCATCCTTTTGGCCTTGTCATATTACTTTTGAGAAAGGCCGGAGGGGAAGTCAACAAGACCAATCATAAGTAAACTAAAGAACTACGGGTACAGGATGGGAGCTTGCTCACGAAAGTGGGTTGTTTTAGGTGATATGCAAAAAGCTTCGTTTTGCGAATTCCCATTCCAACTTCGTCCAGCTGTTCGATGTGATGTGATGGATGCTCAAAGGCATCAGGAGCCCAAGCCCCAACCCCAGCCCTGAAGACAAAAGAGTACCGAAGGACCCCACTCGTCATCTCTGGTTTTGGGTGACTCGAATTTCCGGTCTGTGTGCACTGTGGTGGGCGTCCGGGGGACAGACGGCGGTGAATACCAAGAGGGGAGCTCGGGCGCTTCGGGCTGGGGAAGAAAATACTCGGTCTCGCCACCAATGTTTATGGGTTCAACGGCACTTCTAACTGGGCCCGACGCATGAGAAAAAACCCCTAGATTTTTGTTTAAGAATACTTTCATGTTTTTATAAGATATCTTATAAGGTGATGAGAAGAGAGTGAGAGCAAAGAGAATGCTTGCTCGAGCGCATCTCCGACGTTGCCGATGCTCCGGATATACCGATGCTGGGCCCCGTCTGGCAGAGTTATTAGATTGCACGGGGGGTTTCGCTTCTAAAAAAGAACACACACACATATATATACATCTCTCTGCCTTGCAGATGATGCTGCCACTGTGGTTACATTAACTGGGCTGTCAACCTGGAAAGCTCGTGCTCAGTTCTGGGGATTCCGGGGAGAGCCAAACTGTAGGTAGCGACAATTCTATGCGTCTGCTCTGCGCCGGACGTACACTCGCAGGCGGTACGTACCCTACCTCCGTGGAGCTGAGCGACGATTTTGCGCCCGCTCTTGTTTACTTGCTTGTTTCTCATCTCTTCGGGTTGATACTGTAGGTTCCGGTTGTGCATCGACCCCGCTACCGTTTTAAACGTCGGGCGAGGAGGTGAGGTATTTCGAGTGACAGGCTCAAGGACAACAATGTTGACTGAAGCAGAAAGGTTTACTTACTTCTCATCCAAGTGGATATTTAATAGATAACGGGAGACATCTTTATATAAAGTAAAGTCAACAAACCTACTTCAGGATTCTGGTATAACAGCCTGGCACGGCACCCCGACTACGGCGTTGCGGCCCCCCTAAAATCCCGCCTCCGAGAACCCCGTAGCGTTAGGTTTTGTTTCTTTTTGCGCGGGTAGCGTTGCGGCCAGTTCCAGGCCCTGTCGGTTTACGGCTCTCCGTCCCCCGTTTCCTGCATTTACTGGTCTCCGGCCTTGCCTTGCCTGCCTTTTTGCCTCGCCTTACCATTTGATGTTACTGCCTTTGTCTTCAGGTGTCTTCTCGCTCTCTCGCGCCTTTGCCTTGCCTACTGCCACCACCCCTCTCACCTCTCCCATACACACAAATTTTTTTTTTGTTCTGAGTCTTTACTCTTGAGTAGACTAAAACTGCTTTATCGTGTTGTCTGGACGTTGCGCGTGTTTTGTCTGGGCAGCTGTCTACTGTACCAGCCATTGTCCGCTCTAATTGATCGCCCCCGGGGCTTGGTCCTCTCCTCGTCCGATCCCACGGCGCCGCCATTTCGGTTGTTTTCGCCTACCGACTCATCTAAGTTGCGCGTAAGTGGTTTTCCATGTTCTTAATCCCATCAATCGCCCTTTCAGGAGGTTGTCCTCTGTTTTTATTTCATCTCGTCTCCATTTTCTTGTGAAAGAGGCGGTGGTGGCTCCTTCTTCAGCCGCCCGATACTCTCCCCCAAATTCGCGCGTGTGCCTTCCGTTCGGCCTCGCTCGCCTCCTCCTTCCTCCACGGGACCCTCCGGCCCTCTTCCGCTATTTTGAGCCCATCCGCACGGAGCCCACCCCCGAGAATTTCTTCTTTCTTTCAACCACTTTCACTTTGTTGTCGTTTTCAACTTGACCGAATTGACCTCGGACGTCTCGTCATCGCGACGATTTCAGCATTACTGCCTGTCGCATCGCGCTCTCATCATTCCTAGTGGCGCCTACTTATCAGCACTCATAGTCCGACTTGCCATACTCTTCACCACAGCAGTCTCAGATCGCATTGCCGACCATGTCGTCTGGCGTCGTGCGCTCTACCGCCCTTCGGGCTGGCGGCGCTTGTGTTCGCTGCCGTAAGGGCAAGACCAAGTGTGTATACGAAAATGGCCGCGCGCCTTGCAAGAACTGCGCAAAGGGGATGCACGACTGCTACCTGCCTTCGGAGAGCATGGCTCACCACCATGGCCAAAGCCCTGCGCGACACGCAAACCATCACCGCCCCCCTCGCGACAGTCTTCCTGCCGCTGGACCCGGCGCTGCTACTGAGGCGAGACAGCCCGTCGTGGGCTCCAGCGCCGCTCGTCATGTTCAGACGGGTTCCGACAAGTATGTTGTTAATTTCTTTGGTTATTTATCTCTGTCCCTGTCCCCCCGTCCAGTTTATGTCTCTGCGCTTCTGCGTCTATTTTCGACTGTTTCCCCACATCGGCTCTCATCACTGCCTTCACTGCCGCGCATTAACATTATCGACACAAACGGCCTCTTCAGACTGGCTTCTCGGACCTGATACCCCTTCTATTTTGATCCGGGATGGATCGGCAGACCGGTCATTCTCGCCTCGCCTTCCTGGTCGTCTCATCATCAGGCTCTTGCGCCCTCAGCGTGCTCCGTCTTGTTGTCCGAGTGGCCGGCCGCCCACGCTGCACGCCTCCATCAGCCCCTTAGCCGGACCCTCCCCTGCCCTGTTCCCCATTTCTCATTACCACACCCGCGCCCGCGTCTCTTTGGCTGCCCTCCCCGACTTGCGCCTGGGCTTGGCCTTTAACTCCGTTCCCTCGCTCCACTTTATCGCCGTCGGCTTACGGGGCGCCCCCGAAAGTTCTCTACGCTCAGCTTGCACCAGTTGTTGGAAGCGTAGGCGTCAAGTATGAGACGGGCCGTGCCACCCCCTACATTCCGAATCACTTCACTTTTTGTTTTGTCGCTTACTGTCTGCTGGTGACAATTACCAAACCAGCTCAAGAGACTTTACTAATTCTAACCCTTTGCAGGCTCACTCCTGAGCTCATCGCCGAGTGCGAGCGTGTTGTCTCGAAGACATTTCCGGCTTGCGTCGCGTTTCACAAGCCCTCATTTCTTCAGCAGCTCAAAAGCGCGTCTTTGGACGCTGCCCTGGTTTATGGTCTGTTGACTTGTGCAGCCCGGTACGTCACCATTCCCAAGCCCTGTTTTCTTACCCTCTGTTCTTTGCCGCCCCCAAATTGCTTTCCCTGGTCGCGTCTTGTCGCGTTGCCTGTGGCCTGCTCATTTCCCACGCCATCCCTCCCTCGCCCGGCGGACCGGTATGTGGGTCCACACCGATCGGTACCACCGTCACCGAGTGTTTGAGCTGGCGCCAATTTGGACACTCCGGAGTCCGGTTTTAAGCCGAGACTGCCCGAGCCACGCTTCCGAATACCTCAACCTGCCGCATCCTTCCCGTTCAGTACCGTGTCTTCAAAAGGGCAGCGGCCTGGGTGTTATTTTATATTCACTGAATATTTTACCACTAACATGCTACTATCTATAGGAGCTCGCCCGGTCTAATTCGCCGATATGGAGGACCTACCCAGGCCGCTGAGACCTTTGCTGCCAAGGCAATGACTCTCATCAATCAGAACCTGGACCATCCTAATCTTGTCGATATTCAAGCTTTATGCTTGATCATTATTCACGAATGGGGCTCGCGAAATGCCGTTCGCGCCTACATCTACTTGGGCCAAGCTGCTCGTATGGTGCAGATGTACCGCATCTTAAACAGCCACCACCCATCACCAGACGCTGACCTATTTCTGCGTGATGAATCCCTTCGGCGTACGGTTTGGCTCATCTACATCCTAGACTGCCTCTTAACTAGTACTCCTGGACGCTATGCCGCCCTGTCTCCTCATGATACAGCAGATGTGTCTTTGCCATGCTCAGACATCAACTTTGCTTTTGGCAATGCTGTATTTGTCAAGACTCTGCGCCAGCAGCTCGACCCCACGGCTGTCCCCCCTGGCCAGCCTCCCTCTGAGATCGGAGAGTTTGGTTATATCGTTTTAGCCTCGACTATCTGGCGCGATGTTGTTGCCATGCTCACCACTACATCGCTTTCGAGCTTCCGCGAGGAGGATTGCGTTGAGCTGATTGCAAAGATTGAAGGCCTCCGTGCTTCTTTGCCGATGCAATTTGTCGATAAGCCGGGCCAGATTAACTTGCACATGACAATGGGCTCTGGATACACCTTTGCCATGCTTCATTGCCTCCTCCACTGCGCGACGGTCTTTGTCCACCGAAGACGTCTATTACAGGAAGTGACCGCTGTCAACTTCAACCTCGAGACTTTCCGCCTCAACGCGCGATGCCACGATATTGTTGATCGCCTCTTCACCTCTTGCCACGGCACCATCTCGCTGCTGACCGCTGTTGAGGCTGGCTCTGAGAAGGATCACGTTCCTTGCTTCCCCATCTTCATGCTCTTCTCTGCATTCACAGCCAGTGCTACAGTGGCTTATCTATCTCTTAAGGGCCTAACGCCACCCAATGCTGTCGAAACGGCTGCTCATATTGTCAAGGATGGTCTGCGCTTCATGAGCGACGGCACTGAGAACTGGCCTCTCATGGGTAGCTGGCTGCGACACCTCACCGTTATGCAACGGGTACTCAACAATGATGCTGCGGCCACCAACGGTGGATCCCTACGCCATGGTTCTACATCTCACGCGACGACCGGTATTACAGATGAGATCTCATCCAACGCCGATACCAACCCCGATGCGATGGAATATGATCAACAGACAAATAATGGAGGTAGCGTCTCAGGCCAGGGCAACCCTAACCGATCTGTTTCTGAGTCAGTACGCGATGATAGCGAGCCCCCTGTCGTTCTTCCCAGACGCCCTGGTATCGCGACCATTAATGGTGGCTCTGGGGGGGCTTCTACTCCATTGACAGTATCCCCACCACCATCTAACACACCCCACGGCGCTGTACCCGATATCAAGCAACCCAGCCCGGAAATGGTAAATGGCATTGTAGCCTCTCAGGATGGACAGACAACAAGCCAGGACATGACAGCACCCGAGCTATGCCAGGCATTCGAGCGACAGCTTCTTGATCTGGATGACCTCGCTGCTTTTATGGGTGGCGGCGTTTAAAGAATAGTCCGTTCCGCACTGCAACATGAAACTGTTGGCGATTTACAAATGGATTAATGAGGGTTATAAGCGATGGGTCTCGATTTTTGTCCTTTTTCTTTTTTTAACTGGCTGAACATTCTGTTTCGTTCGCATGAGCGGTGGGTGTATCATAAACCACGAAGCGCGGATTCGTGTTGTTTTGGCGAAGGGGCACAGTCCCTTATGCTGAAATGGGAGATGGTAATGCATTGATTAGAGGCCAGGGGTCGTGTAGGATTATATTGCGAAGGGATACCCAATATACCCTGGACCTGGGGGCGTTGGGGTGGGAATTTTTGTTTTGGTACCTGGAGGTAACATGCACTATTGGTACAATAAAGAAGATGGCCTTTCTTCTTTGGAAAGACCGCATTGTATAACATATTTTGTTTCGAGGTGACATTTGTGTGATCCAGCAAAGCTGAGTAAGTTTTGCTGTGCTCCGATCATAAGTAATGTAGATAATCCGTCTAGCTTCCACAGTTGTCCATGATCAGTCGGACTAAACCATGTGAAGCTCATGCAATGTTTATGCCCCCAGAGGCCGTGGTACATGAAATGAAGATGGATAGTAGAAAACTTGGGATCTATGCTATGTTTTCAATTGACTCAAACTATCAACTCATTCAGCAACAGCCTGTGGCAAACAACAAAGATATTGCCGAGGATGTCACGACTTTGAGAGTCATAGATATGACGCCTTTTACTATCCCGGAGATTCGGATATTTGAGGGACATGCAGGGATATCGTTACCATTCCGTAAATCCTTCGTATAACACGGAATTTCTCCAAGGCTCGAGAAGAACAACTTGTTTTGCTTACGTTTAAGCATGACTTGGAGATTGCTAGACTGGCGATAAGTCTAGGAACTCAAGAAACCTTAGACATCTAGGCCAGAAAGCTAAAACCCCGCTATTCCGTTTATATCCTGGCGAGAAGAATGAACGGGCTTCTACAGAGGAAGGGTTCAAAAGTCCTTGCCCAAAGGGACTCTTACTAAGCGCCCCACGTATATCAAGGTACAGAGAGTACTTAATCTCGGCTGATTATCACTAAGTTGCCTTCAATTACAGGGAGCTTCTATCGGCAGCTAGGCTCTAGAATGTCCTATATAGCCTATAATATTAGGCCATCTACAGGGCATATCTCCTGAAAGTAGCTTAAGCCTTATGTACCGCTAGGTACCTGGCAGGGATCCGAGGTCATAGCTTAAGTCTCTATGGGCAGCAACTTTCGAACCCTTCCTCCGTAGTTGGCTTCCTAATTCTATGAGATGTTTTTACTGTTTGTTAATAACTGGCCCCTAAGGAGTTTGACTGCTTTTGGCACTAACCTCGCTAACCCCCGGGAACTGGAAAGGTACGTTAGGGATCGGCGCGTCTTAGACTAAGGTGTTTTCTGGGGAAACAAACTTATGGACGCTAATATTACGGCGAAGTATACTCGAGGGTTACTGTAAATTACCTTGATGAATGACGGTAGAGAAGCGTTTATTCTCAAAGATCAGTGTCGACGGTATATGTTAAGTTCTGGTGGTTACTGTTGAAAAGTGGTCATGACCAGAAGTAGTTCCATTATGTTCTTCTCACCATAGACTCCCATTTCTTGTTTTGAGCTATGAGATGCCTCTTGGTTAAACCAACAAGCCGACACTGTTGTATGTATGGTGATGTCGATCGGTAGAAGTCTCCACCTTAGATGCCGGATTACCGATTGCCGCTTGCCGAAAAAAGGATGGCACCGGGCATCAGCTCCACTTTATCGGCGGTCCTGTGCCGGGGATGGAGCGGAGACTTGCGCTGGGGATCAGGGACGACTTCCCCAGATCTGGGGATTATTCGAGAAGAGGGTCTAATGTGCAGGCCATGAAGGGGAGAAGTTGAATGACGACGAGGCTCAGATACTTAATTGTCTGCTGTATACAGCAGTATTTAGCGTTGAAGAGACCAGAATGATATACTCATGATGTTAAGAACAATCTCTCAGAATGCCATTCTGTATCAGGATCAGTTACACATACCCTTAAAGCCTTAGCACAAAGGCAAAAGTTGTTCGATATGTGATGTAACGTGGAGCCCAACAACTTTGAAAGGAGACAATCCCTGACTTTGCAACATCAAGCACACACAAGCTCGTGATCTGCAACACTACGATGCCGAGTTCAATGACTGCAGTACGCCCGCGTAACCTGGATATGATTAGGAGCCCTGTGCGGATTGGATAACGCGACTCATACCTGGAACTAGAGACCGTTATTGCCGGTGGGTTGGGGGACCAACTTCAAAGATACGACATGTCATATGCATGTGGTTGGCTCGGCTCGTAATTGTTCGTAGTTCGGTGATCCATGATACTTCTTTACGGTGTAAGTCGGAAGAGGAAGCGAGGAGAGGAAGAGTATATTAACCTCATCAACGCCCAGTCATTGAAGGACTCCCAGAAGTCTCAAACAACATTGGCTGATCATCTTAACTGATACTCATCTTTCACTCTTTCTTCTCAAGGGGCCTTATCTCTGTTACACCTATCTCAGAAATTGGTACTCCTGACTCCTTCCAAATACTAGAACCTCTACTTTTCACAAACCAAGACACACTTCTGAATCCCAAACATAATCCCCTATCGAATCTCATTCAACTCCACCATAAGAAACCAAACACCCAAAATGGTTCAAGGCGAGTATGATACTAGGGCGCCACACGATGGCATGTCGCCCAGTCGATACATTGCCACTCGATTCTCCTCCCTCAAACCTCCAATGCATAATGTGCCAAACCCAATAAAGCTATTGCGCATGCTGAATTCTCAGCAATGGGCATTCTTTTGCGTTGCCTTTGCGGCCTGGGTATGTCCAATTCTCCTTGACTATCAATTCATATGGCTAACTGACTATATCCAGACATGGGACGCATTCGACTTCTTTTCCGTATCTCTGACGGTGACGAGCTTGAGCAGAACGTTTGACAAGTCCAAGACTGATATCACATGGGGCATCACGCTGGTCCTCATGTTCCGATCTGTGGGATCCATTGTGTTCGGTATCGCAAGCGATCGATATGGACGAAAGTGACCCTTTGTCGTCAACAATCTTCTTTTTGTTGTCCTTGAGCTTGTAAGTTGGAGACCCCTGTTCGCTCAAATGGCATGACCCATACCAAAAGATCTACGAGATATATCCGAGCTCAACTAACAGAATAACAGGGAACTGGCTTTTGCCAAACATACCAGCAATTTCTGGCCTGCAGAGCACTCTTTGGTATCGCCATGGGTGGTCTTTATGGTAACGCAGCCGCAACAGCCCTTGAAGATTGCCCCGAAGAAGCCCGAGGTCTCATGAGCGGTATTCTACAACAAGGTGTAAGTAACAACATTTTGCCGTCATCTTTCCCGTAGCTAACTATTGTTTTAGTATGCTTTTGGATATCTCCTCTGTGCCGCCTTTGCCCGCGGTCTCGTCGATACGACCTCTCACGACTGGCGCCCTCTCTTCTGGTTCGGTGCTTGCCCACCTGTTCTATTCATCATAGCTCGTCTGATGCTTCCCGAAACCCAAACCTACCGGGAGCACCAACGTCTAAGAGCAGCGGCCGGCGCAGAAGGCAAGGGTAAGATGTTTGTCAAGGAAGGCAAGGTAGCACTCAAGCATCATTGGCTACTGCTTGTGTATCTTGTACTTCTCATGGCCGGCTTCAATTTTATGAGTCATGGTAGCCAGGACTTGTACCCTACCATGTTGGAGAATCAGCTCAATTTCTCCAAGAACAAGGTCACCGTCACACAGGTTGTTGCAAACCTGGGCGCTATGACTGGTGGTACTGTGGTAGGCTTCGGTAGTCAGTCCATTGGTCGTCGAATCAGCATCATAGTGTGTTGTGTCGTCGGTGGTGCTCTGCTCTACCCCTACACATTTGTTCGCGACTCTTCAATTATTGCGGCAGCCTTCTGGCAACAATTCATGGTTCAGGGTGCCTGGGGTATCATTCCTATTCATTTGATGGAATTGTCTCCTGGTGCATTCCGTACGTTCGTTGTTGGTACATCCTACCAGCTTGGTAACCTCGTATCGTCAGCTTCATCGACAATCGAGGCCCGCCTTGGCGAGCGCTTTCCTCTCCCAGAGACCGAAGAGGGCACGAGCCGGTACGACTATGGCAAGGTCATCTGCATCTTCATGGCCTGCGTGTACGTATACGTCATTGTCTTGACCTTTGTTGGTCCTGAGAACTTGAGGGGCAAGTTTGATGTCGCACATGACTCGGATGCTAAAGAGGCTATGGGCTCGCAAACCATGGAACATACGGCTGCGCGTCGTAGGTCGGAAGATGAGGAGAATGGTCTCAGAATTAGTACTGAAAAGCCTGAGGTTGTTCACGCTCGCTAGGGCTGGGACGCCTCCAGGAGGAAGAGAGGGGAGACATGTGGGACCATTGATATGCAAGAGTATTAGAAGGATAGAGAGGACATCAACTGGGAATGAATAGTGCAAGAGTCTATTAGAAGTATCTCTCCAGGCTGTCGCTTCGTTGATGGTTAGGCGCTTGGTGTTGATATTAAGTTTTAATAGCTTATAAAACTCCCGGTACCAAGATACCTTCTCTGCCCACATGTCCTTCTATCATTCTTTGTATCCTAGGTTCGGATGAGTTAGATTCATGTACCAAGAGAGATGTCAATTATTGCTTTATAGTTCACTTGATGAACGCCCTTAGTGGTTATGATGTGCCATGCAACATGACGCCCAGTGTACATGCAGTACAATATCAGACAGCCTCAGTCAGCTTGACCGTCGTTTTACAACTAACTATGACTACTTTTTGGCTTATCGATGGCTACTACTGAAGACGCATCGACATCGACATAGGCGCTGGTGGATGGTAGTAAATACAATACGCACTAACCGTTATCCGATGGATGGGACGAATGAACCAGGTAATAGGGGACTATGTCAGTGCGACCTGGGGATTAGTGCGGCTGTACCAAGAACGGATTCGTGATATACATATGGAGTAGGTATCTAGTTGTTCTACTTTATCACTCTTGCGGACGCTAAAAGCTTCACGCGTCAGGAGGACATATAATTTTCCTAAGAGAGGGATAAATCTGAGTCAGATCTCTATTTTGTATTGCTGCTCCAGAGGAATAACCAGCGAGGACTTTGGGAACGTGTTGGGCTTGGCAAGGTGTTTCAGGCTGCTTTTCGGAATCAATCTTGGGATGGAATCAAGCTTGATAAAATCCAGATGCTGGCGGCTTTACTGCTATCTTGGATCTCCTCAAAGCATCGGGTGCTTATTATCCGTCCCTCCAACTGTTTTTAGCAATAATAATATAAGTTTAGAGACATTTTAATCGGATTTAATTGGTTATAAACTTGGATGGGCGGGTAATAAGCATCCGGAGTATCGAGATGCAGCTATTAGAGGGACAGTGTTAGTACCGGGATCCACGAAACGTGAAGATATCCATAATTGTTAACATGTTTAGCACGGTATCAGTTTAGATAGTCGGAAGAGCCGGATCCAATTTGATGTCTGCGCAGCTTGTATTCCTTGGTACGATGTACGGCGTCTTGTTGCTGTGAAGGCAGATATCACATACTGTATCGTTTGGTCGGGGTTGTTATTTAATTTCTCCGCTCCCTCGTGTAGATCATGCATACAAGGTCGGGGAACGTGAGAGGCTTGAGACAAGCTTCCCCGCTTGAACGGATCCGAATAAGGTGATATTTTGTCCAAGACTTTCTGATTCCAAATGTCGAAATCTGACGGCTGATGGCTTTTCAATTGAGGGCGGAATATGTGTGTGAAGGGTCCGGAGGTGCAAGATTCAGCTGCTTACCAGCTCAAGCCTCATATTGAAAGGTTCCTCAGCGGATGGAAATATTCTTGATAGAGGATTATAGATCGTCAAAGACATCTCTCCACCTGGATGCAGAAAGATTCCAAACTAGCTCCCGCATTTTGACTTGCCCAGTTTGAGCAATCCTTGACGTAACTGGAGGATATTCCCACTGTGACGTGCGAGTCTCCCTCTCGACCGAGAAACACCAAGGTATATATATATACTCAACGCCCGAGAACCTTGAGAGCATCTTCACTCCACAGATCATCAGACAGACACCTTGAGGACCTGAAACCTTTCCAAACATCTTCTAGCTTTACGCATACCCATCGAATAAACTACAATGGCTCTTACCGGCAGCTGCATGTGCGGAGCGATCGCATACAAGAGCACCAGTACGTATCCAGCTCCAACACCACCCTCTAAAGGATTTCTCTAATATCTTATAGACGAATCCGATGTCACTGCTCTTTGCCATTGCCTCGACTGCCAGAAGTGGACCGGTAGTGCATTCACCTCCAACGCCGTCGTTCCCGAGGATGGCTTTTCCGTAACCAAGGGTATAAACGTCACTTCATACATTTGACCGGCCAGAAGCTGACCGTTTTAGGATCGCCGAAGGAGTTCGATGTCACCGGCGCCTCGGGCAAGATCAACCACCATTACTTTTGTGGTGATTGCGGCTCCAGTCTGTACACACGCCTCGACGTTATGCCTGGAAAGATCTGCATCAAGGCTGGTGGTCTTGACGATGGCAAGGCTAGTCTAGACAACAAGATTGGTGTTGAGTTTTATTGTCGTGATCGTGTGAGTTATCTTCAGTCCGCTGAGGGTGCCAAGCAGGAGCATTTGTTCGGTTAAGTTTGTTGTGGCAATGATGTGAGCGTGGAGTTGGTGTTGCGGAGATTGGTCTAGTGGTCAAGTGATTGGGGAATAGCTGGTGCTGTTGTTGAGATCGAACTCCTCTCTTTTAGTACTTTTGCGATTTGTCTCCTCAAACGATCGCTTTCTCTGCAATTGAGTTTTTCTATATTCAACAGCACGGCTTAGTTCATCCAGATGAACGAGCACATCTCAGTGAACTGCAGGTCTTATATATTCATACATAATAGGAATAGTCCGTCCAATAAGGCAATATCGTATGAGAGAGTGGTCAATGAATGATCAGCTATTGATATGTATTGATCGGTTTTACTTGTCACAAGTCTTCAAGGCGGTCCTGTTAGCTAGGGTGTATTTATAAAATGTAGAAATTATAGTAAGCTTAGGTAGAAATCAGATGAGATTTAGTATATTTTATAATTGTAGCTATAAAATTTAAAAGCCTCCCTAAATCTTAGGCTTAACTTATAAATCTTATACTATGTCTACGTTTTCCTTTAACCCATAGAAGGGGTTCATCGTGAGCTCCTTTATTTGGCTTCCTTGTCCAGTCTTCTAGAGGCTTTTCAATCTGTTTTCTAGAGATGAATAAAGTTTGCCGTTACTTCTAGCAGTAAAATCATCTGATCTGGTCACTGTAGAGCAGGTTACGTCATCGGATTTGGTTGATCAGCCACGTAAACAACTTTTGTAATACATAACCGGGAACTTCGAAGCTTAGACATTAACTTCAAAGTACATAAACAGTGGTGGAGTCACTATAGATCCCCAAGTCCTTACTGTTTCATCTCTGGTTACCTGCTTATTATTCGCTTTAGCCAAATGTTTAACTATCATGGGTATTCTCATGCCTGCCCGACGGATACTCAATTACATCCGACGAAGATTCTGCACAAAATGCGAAGATCCCAGAGGAGATTTGCTTGCTCTCGCACCCGAGATCATCTTGATAATCGCCCAATACCTCCCCGAAGCCTCTATAGTGTCCCTCAGCCTGACCTGTCGACCATATCACGTCTTACTTGCGCGGGCAGTTCGCCGTGTCAAACTCCAAGGAAAGGAACTGGAAATATTTTTGCGCCTGCTCGAAAAGGATTCCACCAACTTGTACTTCTGTTATAGCTGCGCGAGACTTCATCACTGGAACTCATGGTGGAGCAATCAAGGACAACACGACTGGTGGCTCAACATGGGCGAATGTGTGGACGACTGTACTGGCTGGCGGCGGTTAGAGTATCAATCGCGTATCAGATATCCTCACGCCCGGCTTATCATGAATCGACACCTCTATGGCCTTGCTCATGGATTGCCCCTTACCACTCTCGATTACAATGATCGAGTCCGCCGCAACGAGGATGGTGTCAAGCATCAATGGTCAAGCCAAGCTCGCATAATTCAAGGCGAATTGTTTCTACGCAAAACCTTTAGAATTTGGCACCGAAATGACCGAAAGATGCGAGAGTGTATTAGCCTACTCGATTTGCGTATCTGCCCTCATATAAATGGTTATGAGTCCAAGCTGAGTTGGTGTTATCGCATCCCAGAGCTGGGGAAGCCTTTGGAAGTGTTGAATCCTTGTGAGAACTCGTCTGGCTCGTGCCCTGCGTGCCTGACAGACTACTCGCTCTCTATCCGCCAGCAACCAGGACGGAAACAAGGTTGGCTCGTCGAGGTGACAGTTTTCCAGCAGATTGGCGATTGTCAATCGCCATTTGATTGGAAATGGAGGAGCATCGCCGAGGGTGGCGTTTTCAATGAGCCTAGATGTCTAAGAGAAGAGCCAGGCCTTGTAATGCAGCGCTGGAAGCGTGCAGATGGTCTAGAATGTCCTGCAGAGGGAGAATACCTAGGCGAAGCTCGCCAGATGATGCCAGGTTTAAGACGATGTCCTCAGGCTCTAGGACTCTCAACACAATGTCCTGGGGGGCCTGGCTGGTCGGGGAATGAAGAGTGTAGACACTGGTGGCCACAGTTGATCTAAGAAGCAAGAAGCTGACTGATTTCATTGCGGTATGAGAGAGATCATGTCACATGAGCTACCTCCCTGACGTAAGTTGGAGCATTCCGTGGCTGTCGCTCTAGAAACTGACTAAGGTACCTTAGTTTCCGCGTGATGCAATTGTACAACCTAGGTATCTTCTCTTTCTTCATCACTCAACTTTGACAAAATATCATCCATATTCCGAACTTATGCATCTTCTCTCCTTCTTCGGTCTCTGACGCACACGTCAACTACCTACCTAATTTCTGATTTGACGTCTCCATAAACATAGAGTGGGGTCGAACCAGCTTCTCCGCAAATTGGGGGTGGCGATCTCCCGAAGACAGCAACCATCACCATCTTAACACATCTTTAATTACAAGGATTTTCTCTGTCTTTTTACTTATTTTGGATATATTACCTTTACAATAATGGGTCCCACGCAGTCAACATCAAGGTCCGACTCTGACGATGGACGAGATTTTGTTCTGCCGCCTTTCAGCCGGTCTGTCACAACAAACAAACCAGAAGCCAAAAGATGGGTAGAGGATGGCTTCGTTTGGTGCTACGCCTTTAATCATTCCGAGGGAGAGCGATGCTTTGAAAAGGCCATCTCTATTGACCCAGAGTGTGCCCTAGCATACTGGGGCCTGGCCTTTGCCCTCGGTCCCAACTACAACAAGCCGTGGAAGGCCTTTGACCGACATGACATGCAACAAACCATCACAAAAGGCTTTGAAGCGTTCAAAAAGGCAGAGTCGCTATCCTCCAAAGCAAGCCCAGTTGAGCGCGCTCTCGTTGGTGCTATACGCCATCGCTACCCTAAGGATGAGAACGATACAAACAACTACAGAGCCTGGAATCACGCCTATGCTGAGGCCATGAGGCCGGTGTACAAAGAGTTCAAGGATGATCTTGATGTTGCAACACTCTACGCTGATGCCCTCATGAACCTCACACCCTGGGCGCTATGGGACGTACGAACAGGGAAGCCAGCAACTGGATCCGAAGTTCTCGAGATTCAAGAAGTTCTCGAAACAGGACTCGCCCAAGACGGTGGATATGAACATATTGGCCTCTTACACGCCTACATTCATGTCACCGAGATGTCGACTGAGCCCGAAAAAGGCCTGCTTGCGGCGGAGTATCTTCGCAGACTGGCTCATGAGGCAGGTCATCTGGCACACATGCCTTCACACCTCGACATTCTCATTGGGGATTATCGAAGAGCCATCTCGGCAAACATCAAAGCTGTCGCAGCCGATGAAAAGTTCGTATCGCTACGAGGTGGCGGCGACTTTTACACCATTTACCGCATGCACGACTACCACTCTCTCATCTACGCCGCCATGTTCGCTGGTCAATACGGGGTTTCGATAAAGGCAGTAGACCAAATGGAAGCCGCTGTCCCTGATGATGACTTGCGGATTCAGTCACCACCCATGGCGGACTGGCTCGAGACATTCCGCTCTGTTCGTCCGCATATATTGATTCGATTTGGAAAGTGGGAGGAGATTATTGAGCTACCACTTCCCTCGGACCAGGAGCTCCTATGTGTGACAACCGCAACAATCCATTATGCCAAGGGTGTTGCGTTCGCGGCCCTGGGCAATGTTGAAGAGTCAGACAAACAGCGAGATCTGTTCCTCGCAGCCAAAGCCCGTGTGCCCCCGACTCGAATAGCCTATCCTAATAAGTGTCTTGACGTTTTAGCCGTGGCCGAGGCTATGCTCGACGGCGAGCTCGAATACCGACGAGGCAATTTTGATCTGGCGTTCAAGCACCTTCGGAAATCGATTGATCGGGACGACAGCCTACGTTATGCCGAACCATGGGGATGGATGCAACCCGCTCGACACGCGTATGCTGCTTTGCTCATGGAACAAGGACGCATCGAAGAAGCAGCCGAGGTGTACCGCACTGATCTCGGCCTGAACAACAAACTATTCCGCGCGAGACATCACCCGAACAACGTGTGGGCGCTTCACGGATACCACGAGTGTGCGGTGAAGCTGGGGCTGGATGGCGAAGCACGAATCATCAAGCAGCAGCTTAAGACGGCCATGGCTTATGTTGACGTGCCCATTGAGTCGTCGTGCTATTGTAGGAGGGATGTTGAGAATGCAGTTGGATGCTGTCGTTTGTGATGACTTTGTAGGTACTGTATAGAGGAACCTAGATAGACATAGCATGAGGGCTTCTGGTGAAGCCACGCGTTTGCATCTGTTTGGAATGGCTTCTTTTTAATTAATCAGATCGACCAACGAGGAAATGGAGGGTTTATGGTTTTGAGATTGGATTTGGGGACTTGGGCATTGAGCGAAGGGATAGACATTTTCCATGGGCCTTAGATCATAGCACTCAGCATTGAATCATTGTCTTGATTTGTGAACAAACTTGGTAAATGCTTGAGCTGGTTAAAAGAAGTTAATTATGATCTTGATATACCACAGTTGAGTGTTCATGAACCGCAAAACTACCCCAGCCCCACGTATCATGACACAATCATTTACCCACTCTCTTTTCTCACTCTTACAACTCCGGGTGTCAGGCCTGCAATTCTCAATGCCACGCCCTCTAAAGAAAGGTTCCTGGTTAGTACTCATTGTGTCTCATACCAACGAAATGGCTAAACTAACAGGGTAGCAATACCTGCCGACGCCGCAAGCTAAAGTGTATAAGCAAGCTCATTTGTCCCTACCAGGATCTGTTCTGATGCTATCACAGGCAATCAAGCACGCCCTATCTGTGGACAATGCGCAAAGACGGGAGTCTACTGCGATAGATCCGAGAAACCGACCCAGTTTGGTAGGATTTTTGTTGATACATTCCATGGGTGTGATACTGACCCTGAGAAAAAGTCCAGCACCAGGAATTACCTCATCCCGATAATCCACGAAAGGCCCTTCAAGACCAATCCATCGCGCGTTTTTTCCATTCCTACACATCAGAAATCTCCCAATGGTATGATCTGAGCGATTCTGCATGTTCATTCGGCCATGTCGTTCCTAGCATCGCTCTAGATGAGCCGCTCCTCTTCTGCGCTGTCATTGCCCTCTCCGCAATGCACACATGCAAAACATCAGCGCCAGGTTTCCGAAAAACAGCAGAGTTCTATCATCACCGCTGCGTACAGTTTCTCATTGCATTGAATGAAGGAGACCAACTTATCGCGCGAGGCGTGGCCCTCGCTGCGACGTGTCTCCTGCGGTCGTATGAGATTCTAGACGGCGAGGTTGACCCCAACATGCACCTTCGCGGGGCTTACTCTATGGCCTCTCTGCATGATGTGCTCTCTGGTAACTTGCAGGCAGGACTTTTGGGCGCAGGTTTCTGGAACTATCTCCGAGAGGACATTACTTTCAGTCTGTATGAAAAATGTCCACTGAAGATGGACTTGGAGAGTACCCCTCTCGTCAGCCATCACCACTCTGACCAAGATTATCTCAATTCTATCACACTGATCCTGGGCAGAGTCATCAATATGACCCATGATACAGGTATAGAAGGGGCTCGGTGGAGTCCTACAGCAGAGCTTGTCATGAATTGGCGAAGGGCATGCCCTGAGCATATAAAACCTTTTTCAAGAATGCCAGGCGAGGCGGGCACATCTCATGTACTTCCAGCAGTGTGGCTTCTACGTCCTTGCCATGGTGAGTAACACGTTCACCTTGAATGAACTATGTTTGACGAGACATAGCTGCAATTCTTCACTACTATCTTGTCACTTTGACAATCCTTTGTATCCATGCACATACAGACGACCTCAAGAGTCTTGGTGGTTTTCCTCTTCCAAATTTCGAGCCCGAGTCCAGATTACAGCTTCTAGACGCATTTGCCCTCGAGATATGCGGTATTGCTTTTACCGCCAAAATTCCGTCTGTTTTAGTAAATGCGTTCGGACCAATAGCCTACTGTAAGTGTCTTTTCTCATGTTTTCTTCGGTTGCGGAACTGACAGAGCATGTATAGGCGCAAGATTCATTCAAGCTGAACATGCACGCCAGGAGCTCACACGTCAACTTCTCGCTTGCAAAGCAAACATCGGATGGCCGGTTGGGCGACTGGTTGGAGACCTGAAGAGATGTTGGGCGGCGAAGTGATGTTGCCATGACCTCGTACGGAGCTACAACGTTGGTGAGTACGCCCAAACTTAACAGGGAAAAGGGACCATTCCCTGAATTGCCATGGAATTACTCAATACCCTTTTCACTTTAGAACTTGCATATGTCCGCGCTGGCCGTGGGCTGTGGATTTGACCTGGTGGGGAAAGGTTTCCCGAGCTCGGAAAACCAACATCGCCATCGCTTCACATAACAAGTATAAATCAAGAAGGCCTGCCCGTTTCTCTGGAGAATATCTAACTTGTCTCTTCAAACTCATTTAAATCACTCAATTCTTCTTATTATCTTCTTACTCCAGAATGGTCATCATGTTGCGCTCCCAAAAGCTCATCCCCACTCTCACCAAGTGTACTCGCACCTTTGCGACAGTTACCAACCCTCAGCCAGGAGTCGTTCGTCCTTCTCCTCAAGAAGTAAAGAACTTCACTCTAGACTCCAGGAACTTGGAAAAGGCTGTTCGACACATGCATAGAGACGGCTTAGTTATCGTCGAAGATGTCGTTCCTCATCAACACCTCGATTTTCTAAACAAGAAGATGATCGAGGACGCTCATACACTTCAGGCCCGAGGCGATAAAGGTCCTTTTAACTACAACAAGGGAAACATTCAGCAAGATGCGCCTCCTGTTGCCGAGTACTTTTTCTCTTCCATTTTTACAAGTATACCCGCCCGTTCAACCCAAGAGACACCCTGACTTACACGCTTTCATCAGACCCGATCGCTACGCAAATCACAACTGCAATGATGGGCCCTCGACCCAAGTGGACTTTTTGCTCTGCAAATTCTGCAATGTCAACTCTCCCAGGCGGGACTCCTCAGAGACAACCCGTTCATTCAGACGCAGACTTTGCGCACCCTGACCACCCCTTTGCCCTCGTAGTCAACGTCCCTCTCGTCACAGTAACGCCTGAGAACGGATCTACAGAGATCTGGCTTGGCACCCACAGTGGTTTTGGGCTTGAAGCACAAGAGGGAGCCCACGGCGACAGAGCCAGCGGTCGCATCAGAGAAGACCTTCTCCATGACCGTCAAAAGATGTCACCGCCTTTACAGCCCATTATCAAGAAGGGCAGCATCATCGTGCGGGACCTGAGGCTCTGGCATGCGGGTATGCCTAACATGACGCAGCAGACCAGAGTGATGCTCGCCATGATCCACTTTGCGCCGTGGTTCAGAAATAGAATGAGGCTCGAACTAGGTGATGATGTAAAGCCCATCTTGGAAGACCTGGAAAGGAAAGGCAAGCTGGGGTTGGATGTACCAGTGGATTGGGTGAGCAGGGAGGCTGTGCTTGAGGGTTACCTGAACCGAGGATTCGGAAACAGCTACGATTTTAGCCAAGAGGCCTAAGAGCTTGGCATTTAAGCTTGTTTTAAGATTCTGACACCTGGGATCTGATGTGTAACATTGTGTGTGTGTGTTTAAATGCAAGTCATTCATATTTGCAGCGGCGATCATAGTGTAAAGCATAACAAAAAATCATCTATTCATAACATCGATATCTAGGAATACCCCGAAATTCCAACACCCAAACTCCAAAAAATATGTCTTTGAAACAAGTCATTAATCAGAGTCGCTGCTGGAGCTGCCGTCGACACCACGGGTCCTGTGCTTCTTCTCCTTCTTGTGCTTCTTGTTCTTCTTGAACTTGTTCTCGAGAACGTTGGCGCCGATAGCACCAGCCGCCGCAGCACCCAGGCTGCCTAGGAAACCACCACCAGCCTTGTTCGCAGCCCAAGCAGCGGCACCTCCGCCGACGAGGGTGGCGCCGAGGCCACGCTCACCGTCGGGTCCGGCTTGTCCGGGAGGGTATTGTCCCGGAGCGCCGCCCTGGGGATAGGCGGGAGCGCCGCCGTATTGAGGAGCGCCGTGCTGCTGGGGTGGGTAGGAAGAGGAGCCGCGCTGGTCGTGGCCATGCTGTTGGCCGTACTGCTGGTTGTTGCCGTAGCTGGGCTGAGGGGAGTGGGAGGCGTATTGGGGTTGTTGCTGGTTGTAGTTGGGGTTGCCGTAGCTCTGGTTATGCTGTTGACCGTATTGTTGCTGGAGAATATGTTAGAGAGTGTAAGCGAGAGGAGGAGATTGATAAGACAAACCTGTTGAGGGTATCCTCCCTGTTGACCGTATTGAGGTTGGCCGTAGCCTTGTTGGGGTTGACCGTAGCTCTGCTGCTGCGGATAACCGCCTTGCTGGCCGTAGCCGCTGTTTCCAGTGCCGTAATAATCGTTGGCTGACATGTTGTTGTGTTTGTGTAGACGGTGATATAGGTAAAGAGATAAGTGCAAGTGGTAGGTGGATCAATAGGATCGTTGGAGTGACTGATGATGATGGTGAAGCAGAAATACGACGATAGAGGTTCCTTCCCCCGCCTTTAATAGCAAATGATCCGACCTTACCCTTACCTTGTCCACGTTACCTTATCTTTTGGACAAATGCGCCTTAGCTGACCAAGGCGCTCTTGTCACGGACCATACAGAGGGCGCAGTGACTGCGCTGGCCAAGCCACATTCGAAGCCCGTAAGCTTAAACTAACCCGCTATCGTCAGGGCTGAATTGAAACTGCCTTACGCAAAGCTGATGTGGCTTGGCGGCGCTGCGTTCGTCTTCTTGTGGGGTAACTCCGGATTGGTGGGTTCGGCATTTCCGAGTCCGAGGTTCACGGGATGCTAAGCCACTATCTCCGTGTAAAGTCCGTAGGGATCGGCAGGGTCCATCCTTGATGCTGGATGATTCAAGACTATTAAACATTACTATTCTCGATACATTACGCTTGCCAAGACTTAGGCCAGTTCCTCAAAGCCTTGCTGTATTCTAGAACAAATCTCCCCCACAATTGAGTCCTCATCATCACCCAGCCCCAACGCGCCCGGTTGCCACGTAACCGTATACACAAGATCGCCTCCCTTGACCGAAGAGATATTAAAACATATGGAGCAACTGCCAACGTGACTTGGCTGCGCAAATGTCAACTTGGTCACCTCGACATTCTCCTTTGCTCCAGTCTTTCCGTCAAAGGCGCCAACATTGCTAAACTCATATGACGAGTCCCTCTTCTTGCCCATCTTTCCAAGAGTCCATTTCCTCATGCTGGGGACGTATCGCAGCAGTCCGATGGGCTGGTCATCAAGCTTGGTGGATGTCATGCCAAATTCCTTGGTAGCTTCGCGCGCTGATGCCCATTCTTGCTCGGTCAGAGGACCCGTAGCAGCGCTGCGATGGTGGATGGTGTAGCAGCCTGATACTGCGTCGGTTGCCACGTCGTTGGACATGCCGATAGATCGTCGCATATTGATGGCTGTTTGGCCAACAAAATTGGTGACTTTGTCGTCGGGAACGACCTTGCTCAACGCGCGGGCGATGAGCTGGTGCAGGACTCCTGTCAATCTCGCATCGTGTTCTCTGGCGAGCTGAATGGCCTTGTTAACTTGAGCAGCTGGGATGTGACGAATCTTAAGCTTGGTGTGGTGAGTCTCGGGATCGAAGAACATGGGCGTTGCAGTCCATGTGCCCTCGTTGACATACGACGCTGAGACGCGCATGCCCAGTAGCTTCACAAGAAAGTAGGGGATATAGTTGGCGAATAAAGGTGCCAATAGAAACGACCATGAGATGGTGAGTCGTTCTGGCGTATCAAAAGGCTCTGGTAGGGGCTTGGCTGGAGGAGTGATTATAGGTGAATCTGTGGCTGTAGGGTGGTCTCTTAGTCCAGCGAGGAATGTTTTGTGAAAAATAACTCCAGCTATGCCATCACCAATAGTGTGAGAAAAGGCGAAAGCAATGTGACATTGAGATGGGCTCAGAGGCAGCACAACAATTCTCCATGGAGGTATACCAGCAGCGAATGGACGGTCCAGTTCTTGCCTCATCGACTTTCCAATGGCGTCCAATGAATCGGTCTCGACTGTAGAGTCTTCGGCAATGGAGATGTGTTGCTCGATATCGATGGTTGACACCCGCTGATAGTAAGCTTTGTCAGTGTCTCCATCTCCCACAGTTACGCAGAAGAAAGGGTGTTCTTCAATGCATCGTCTCAGAGGGTGGATGTAAGTTTGAGGAGACTTGACGTCGACATCCTCTGTAAAGTGGTAGACTGCGCCAATGACAACTGCATAATAGTAGCCAACGGCCTCGCGAGCCACTGTCCGCATCTCATTTGGACCTATCGATTATTAGAAACATATTCTTCAAAGACCAGGTTTTTACCTACTCGCGTATCTAAGAAACTCGGCTTTGGGCTCCATGTTGAAAGATTGCTCAGATGATTGACTGGGTTTGCAGGTTTTGAGGGGGGAATTGTTGGTTTTAACTCAGCCCTACCCTACATAATGGATTTGCAACGGGCTTACAGAACATGGATTCGCGAGTTGACATAAGCAATTGCTTCTTAACAGGCGGCCCCCTGATGAGTGAGACGGTCATCATGGAAATGAGATGTGGGCCTTTCTTTTGTGACATTCCGGATCCTTCGACACGGACAAAGCCACCATCCGAAATTCCGGAAATACTTCTACCCCGAAGTTAGAGCCCACACATAGGGTGACCTATGTGCTAATAGCAGATGCTTCTATCATATTTCACGTGTATACGGAGTAAATTCATGCTTAGCTTTATTTTCGGCTTTAATGTCTTGGCTTTCCGAACACAGTAAAAACCCGCGATAGGTAGCCCATCAAACAATTGGTGTTAGGATAATATCACTAAAGATATGTTCCATAAGCATAATATTATTGACAATAAATAGGTATCCCAAGACTTATATCCTAGGATGAGTGAAGCAGGTCTTCTTTACCTAGATTTCCAACCACTTTATAGCCCTATTATCTTTGATTTAGCATCTCTGTTGTTTGATATATGCATTCGAACAGCTATCACGATCCTTGTAACTTGGTCTTCATAGTAGGCATGCATAGACTAATAGAGTTGAGGTTCATTGTTATAAGCTTGTTCTACTTTCGTCAGACGGGTACAAGCACAGTCAAGTCTGATAGTTACCATAAATTGAACAAATGAACTAATGATTTCTCTGGTAGATTATATTCTCCCGCAAGAAATTGTCACCGTTCTATGGCGATGTTCATAATATCTTGAATACTTATGTGGTATTTATTCAAAAACTATAGAAATCATATTCGACATAAAATAAGCAATGCTCAAAGTCTATTCCGCAGTTTTGAACGAGGCTGATAGAGCTGCATTGTGAAAATATACTCGTAATCATTTCAGACATCTTGTAACCGGTTCTCGATAGTTAGACCTGAATGGAGTATCATACCATGATAGTTCTATAACTGCGTTTGAAACTAATTCTCAACTCATGGATTACAACAGAGGAGATAAATAAAGCGTTCGCTTCTCTATTAGTATAGTAACTTGATAGACTATTGGATTAGGACGAATCTATAGGAAGATCACTAGTCAAGATAACACCTATGCAGTTGCAGCCAGGTTGAGATATAAGATGTAGTTATGTCTAATGAATGTCTTTGGCTGAAAACAGGACCCCAGATATAGCTCCGAGCTTTCGGGCTCAAAAGTCGTTCCTATCCCACTCGGAAAGCTTGTATAGCTTATCATCTAAGGTCTAGCCTACCCTTCCCCGACACCCCGCCACTGAGCTGATGGATACGTTGAATCAGACCATTAAATGCAACCTGTCAAGCCCGAAGTTTGACATCTCTGGCCAATAAGACCCTCTATTACCTTCCTCGTCGGGAATCAAGGTCCAACTGACTAGGCGGTGCTGTCCGCAAGTGTCATGATAGTGGACCTGTTTCGCCCTGACGCCATCGAGGACCCTGTCGGATAAAAGAGTGACAAGCAATCTGGAGGGGGCTATGAGCGGGGAACCTTGGAGCAGATCTAAAGAGCTCTTGGCAATGTGTATCTAACTTCGGGCTTGAGTCCTAAGTAAGTTGGCTTAAGCGTCTTTGGGTCTATAGCTGAGATAGTAGCGCCTAGGCATACATTTCGAATACGCAACTATCAACAAACTCTACAACCACAAAACTATTATGCCTTCCCAGTTCCATTTTTTTACAAAATCAACTCCCTCGTTTTATTTTATCTCTCAACTGTGGGACATAATCGATCTGATTAGCCGACATTGGGGTGGGTGTGAAGGCGTGATCATCCAACATTTGTCGCAATATTTCGCCATTCCATAGATTAATAATGTTACCTTGCTAGCACGAATACAACGGGTCCGAAGCAACCCAAAAGACGACTCTTGAAGCAATATAAAGAGTTTATTATATCCGTGTGAAAGTGGTTGGTGTCTCAGATACTTCTATTCAAACAAGCCGATCGCCAAAATGCCTACCGAGTTCATTAGCATAACCTTCCCCAACCCCTCCACGGAACTTAGCCCTATCCCTGGAGCTGGAATAGACCCTGAGTTTCTTAAGCGTTATGCTAGGAATCTAGACGACTATGGGTTCAACTACACTCTCATCCCTTACCACTCCTCTTCCTTTGACCCTTTCACCATCGGCGCCACCATTCTCTCTGCGACCAAGCACATCAAGATTGTCATTGCCCTTCGACCCAACACTCTCTACCCTACCGTCGCTGCTAAGGCTCTGGCTACTCTTGATCAACTCAGTGGGGGCCGAGTTGTTGTCCACTTCATTGCTGGTGGGGATGATACTGAACAAGCCCGAGAAGGTGACTTCTTGAACAAGTCTGAACGATATGCCCGTCAAGAGGAGTACATCAAAATTCTTCGACGTGCTTGGGCTTCCACTGAGCCTTTCGACTGGGAGGGCAAGTACTACACCTTCAAGAACTTCTCCAACCTCGTCCGTCCTACAAATGGCCACATCGATGTTTCCGTTGGTGGTTCCTCAGACGATGCCTACCGCATTGGTGGCTCTCTCGCCGATATCTTTGGTCTTTGGGGCGAGCCTCTGAAGGAGACCAAGGAGCAGATCGACCGTATCTACGCCGAGGCCGAGAAGGCTGGCCGCAAGGACCGTCCTCGCATCTGGGTGACCTTCCGACCTATCACTGGCCCTACTGAGGAGGTTGCCTGGGCCAAGGCTCACCAAACTCTGGACCTCCTCAAGGAGAACCGACCCAAGGGAGTAGGCAAGGCTGCTCCCAACGACAACCGCCCCCAGAATGTCGGTTCCCAACGACTACTTGACATCGCCAAGAAGGGTGAAATCCAGGACCGGGCTCTGTGGTACCCTACTGTTACCGCCACAAACGCTCGTGGTGCTTCTACTGCCCTTGTCGGTTCTTACCAGACCATTATCGACTCTCTGCTCGACTATGTTGACATCGGTGCTGAGCTCATCTCCATCCGTGGTTACGACAACTTGAACGACGCCATTGACTATGGTCGATACATCCTTCCAGGAGTGAGAGCGGCTCTGAAGGAGCGAGAGAATGGCACAAACGGCGCCAACGGTAGCAACGGCGCTGCCAAGGAGGAGGTTAAGGAGGAGAACAGAACGGTCCCTGTGGCTGCTTAATTAACGAAACTCATGATTGGCAGTTAGCATCAGATTCATAGTTTAGAGCATTTATGATTTATATAATCTCTTTGATAAATCCGTAGAAGGTTTGACAGCTTGATGCTCTTGCTTTGAGGGTAATGATTTAGCTTGTTAGGTTCCTGACTTATCGGCAAGATCGTACCTTTAGTAGTAATTAATTGACCTTTCTGAAGTACACAATGTATAGTGGCACCTAACTGTACCTGATTAGACAGGTAAGTGTTATTGTAATATATAGTCAGTACTTTCCTTTTCGCCTGAAGAGGTATCCTGCGTCCCATAGTTAGCCGATTGGATAGAAAGATTGGTGGCGTCGGACCCACAAGCCTTACGGATCCTAATCCGGTAATAAATCAAAAAAGGAAACTTGGCCAACATCGCAAAGGCGCCCCGAAAAGTTAAGAACGCGAGCAAAAAGACTGCCGATGGCTAAACTTGACAAAAGAAAAGATTGAAATATGAATGCCCCGTACTGGAATCGAACCAGTGATCTTATCATTATTTGATTGGAACCGATGGTTCTTACTAGTGATACGCTTTACCACTGAGCCAACGGGGCTTGTGGATCGATGATATTGTTACAGCATATACGCGTGCAATGTTGGAAGTCGAAGAATTCGCTGCTATGAGGTCCAGGGTACTCGCTGTATATTACTCCGTTCCAAAGGTTACAATATCCCGGCGTAGGTTCAACAACAGCTTCCACATCGAGCTTTTTATTGGCGTACCTCCAACTATACGCATATGACTACATTTTCTTCATTCTGAACCACATCATATGGCGATTGATAAACGGTGTAATCCGTTTCACTTATAATCTTTATAGTCAAAGGCATTATGGCTAATTCAACACAATCGTAAAACTATGGAAGGGTTAAGTATAAGCCACCCCAGAGCAGATCAGATGGTTAGAGGCTGCAATTGATTCCAATTGGCAAACATGAAGAGTCGAGTAAGTATCCCATGAATCGAACCATACGAACATCTTCGTCTCCGCAACCCCGCATGCTACAGAATGATTCCAAAGCCAAGGTGACTTTCACAACCAATCGCAGCTGCGATTATGAGCTGACCACTGCAGCAGTGAAACCCTTTGTGGAGTTGCCGAGCTGAATTTAGTAACTATAAACATTCTGACTGCAAAATTCCTTGAGTTCAGCTTTATCGGTACTTTCACGAACAGCAAGTATTGGCTTTTGAGTTCTGACTCTGACGTTGCTGATCCCACCATTTGCATACCCACCCATCGCACTAGAACGTTTCTAGATAAAGAAAATCATTTCGAGAATGCAAGGGCCTTGTGATTCCATACGATCGCCTTCGTTTCTGCTCTTTGTAATAGATTCCGAGGAGAAGTTTAGCCAGGGACCCTGTAATCGGTATTCAAACGGCAGTAATTGGCTCAAAATTTTGACTTGTGTTATGCATATCAGCATTGGGATATATCGAGTGACTGTACCACGACCTACTTTAACACATAAGAACCCCCCTTAACTTACAGTTGAAGCTTGGTTTCTCACTGATTATCTTCTCTTTACATCAACTTCACTGCCAATACCTGCGGCCATGTATATCAAAGGACCTCATGCAGAGCCCGAGCTCCCAGTGCTTCGAAAGCTGATTCGAGACAATCCATTGGGCCTTCTCACCACAGCTATTCCTTCTCCCAACTTCCCCTTCCTGCAGACTAGTCACATTCCTTTTGTGCTGGATGTCGAGGATGAGTCAAGCAAGACAGAGCTAGGAAGGCTACGAGGCCATATTGCAAGGGTCAACCCACAAAGCAAGGCCATGATCGAAAACCTCACCGAAAACCCACACCTGAACAATGTTATCGAGCAAGACGTTATTGTCATCTTCAACTCCCCCATTCAACACTATGTCACGCCTAAATTCTACACAGAAACCAAGCCCACAACTGGCAAGGTTGTTCCTACGTGGAACTACGCTGCGGCTCAAGTCTACGGTCGCGCCAAGATCTTCTACGACACCAAGTCTGATGAAGCAGGCCAGTTCCTCTCCAAGCAGATCTCTGACTTGAGCCGTCATGCCGAGACCAACGTCATGGGGTTCACTGGTGGTGATAACCCAGTGGATTGGAAGGTGTCTGATGCACCCGATCGGTTCATCGAACTCTTGAAGAAGAGCATCATCGGAATTGAAATTGACATTACGCAAATGGGAGGAAAGTTCAAGATGAGCCAGGAGATGGGCTTGGGGGATCGCGAGGGCGTCATCAAGGGCTTTTCAAAGCTGGACTCGGAGGTTGCACAGGAAATGTCTAAGCTGATACAGACTCGAAGTGACCTAAAGGAAGGAGTTAAAGCAAGTGCTTGAGCAAGAGATCCAAGTAGATACATCAGAGCTTTGTGAAATTTAGGAGGTTAGAGGATGTGCCACGGAATTGATGAATAATATCAAGCAAATTCCTAACGCCTACTAGCAGAATGTTATTCATTGAAAAGATAAGAATGAAGCATCCATTGATCTAGAACGAGATAACTTCATCCTTTATATGCTTATATTTCTTAGAATCTGCAGTAAGTCGCTAGATATTCACTCGAGAACTAGTTAAGATTATAATATTAATACTATCTCTAATACCAGTTCTCAATACAGGTAAACTATAAAATAGGAAATATTGAAATAAATCTTCTATGTTAATTGAGTTGAGAAAAGTAGATAGTATATTAAGTAACGCGTGAGTTTTAACAGATGTAATTTAAAGGATGGCTTTCTTTACGTTTATTACACCTTTATCTCATAACCTGGTTTCTCACGTCCTTAAGATGAAGGTGAGAATATCAGGGAAACCAAAAACAAACGAACTTAAACGTACTGCAGGACATATCCTTTGATACAACCAAAGCCCTTTATGATTGAGAAAATAAATGAATTGAACATGATAGACTATCAACTCTTGCAGCGATGAAAGTGTAAGCAAGCATGGAAGTGGTATCAATGCGGCCTTGAAGTTTGATCTGACGTCGTAAAGACGCAAAACTGTGTCATATTACTACTTTGTTGTATTTACAGGCTATGTGTAGGCATAATCCTTGATGTAAATCTGGCACGGAGATATCTCAAGACCTCTACCATCAAGACTAAACACCGGACTCGAGTTAATAATATACGCCAGGCCATTTAGGCAGACTATAAGCAAATAGATGTCAAGTGATTCGGCAACTTTCGGATAAACAGTCAACCTCCGTCGCCTTGCCCATCTCGGTCATCCTTCTATCGCAAATTCCCGGAAACCTCGATAACTCCCACAATATTCATTCATCCTCCAATTGCCTAGCGGATTGGGCCTGGGCGAACGACGAGAGCTGGGTCACCACGTGGAGTCTGCCATTGGGCTTGGCTCCCGTTATGCTTCTCCATAGTATAGCCTATCCCCAGAGTTCGTTTCCACACAGGGTATCGATTGACTTTCCCATCTTCACATGCTCTCGCTTCTCGAAATAACCACGTACGATACAGTCGTTTCCTCAGTGTTCTTTAACGGGCGTTAAGATCAGATCCAGGGATCTAGATTCGGCAGCGTCATGCCTTAACCGGCACTTCACTCAAGCTTTGCCATGTTCCTAAGCCTGCCGATTATCCCGCGTTTGCTTTTCTTTGTCGAAATGATTCCCCCGAGCAACGAATCAGCGGCCCCACGTGTTTGCGTGGGTCGTCGCGTGCAACCTTCGTCGGGAAGATGAGGAGGGGCCGGGAACAGGTCTGGAGCCTTTTGTTCGGCAAGTCAAGTTTGACAAAACAGAAATGTGATTCAAGGATCCCAAGCTTGTGACTGTTCTATGTGGAAGAAATCTCGCATTTGCCGTTTAGATCTGGAGTTCACCAGAGCAAGAGTGGGGTGAAGAACCAAAGATGAGTTTATATAAACACCAAGGACCATTTGATACTGCCGATGGTAGGGGTGATTCGTTGAGAGTGTCAAAGATATTCTGTCTCTTTCTCTAAATTTCCTTGCGCTGGCCCTAGACCTCGCTTCCTTGTTGCATTAAAAGCCTCTATTCCCAGATCTCGATCATGGACAAGGCAACGCTTCTAACCGCTTCCAAAGTGGACCTGAGCGTTGCGACGGATCCCCGCTCCGACATTACCAGGTTGATCAGTCCGGCCCTACAAATTGCCCTTCGATTCCAGAGTCTCGTCGGATCGATTTCCGTTTCCCTCTGCCTTCATGCCTACTTTTTCACGAGCGCCGCGTTCGTCGCCGTCCTCTATGCGACCAAAATCGTGACCCTGAAAGCCTTTGTTGCAGCAAAGTTTAGCGTTTACCACGGCTTCAACATGTCCAGCCAAGCCGCCGTTGGTGTATGGAACTCGAAAAATGTCCAGAAGTTGCGACAGAAACTCTGGTACGAATTCGCTGTCTTCATCCTCGGCAGCGGCAACCTTGTCTTCCTCATGCTCTTCTGGCCTGGATGGTGGGTGCTCGCAGGCGCATGTTGGGCATTCTGGATGCTCTCTGGATGATGTCTTTTTTCAACGCGATTCGAGTTCATCTGGAAGCTCTCAATCAAGCTCAATGCGTGATCCAATGGTGACAGATCCAACGCCAAGGAATCGACACAATCCACTTCCAAACAACACCCTGGTCTCGTGTTTGTCGACAACAGCATCTCAGCGCGAGAAGAAAAAAGTGTTACCACCAGCATCCTTCCGCACCTCCTTCCTGTAGTCCTTTTCTGGATCGAACTCTTGCCACATACTGGCGGGGAAAATATGTTTGTTCTTCTCGTACCATCTTCGGTCGACAACTTTAGTGAGCGTGGGATCTTCTTCAGCGCCCTCGAGGGTGCTTATGTCGGGTAGTGCTTTAGCAGCCGCTGCCTTGGAGGTGGAGGTTGTGAGAGGATCGCCGACACTCGCGTCACCGACCGGTTCAGGCTTTCGAGGGGGTTCAGCACTGTATTTGAAAACCGGCTCGCCATCGGGACCGTGAGTCTTGTTCATGGCGAAAAAGTAAAAGTCATAGTGCTAGAGAGCAATTAGATATTGTTGAAGGCCGCAACACATGAAAACTTACGTGAGGTATAATGACTGTTCCGCGAACAAGCATCAAATCATCCACGCCAACTCTAGCCCACTCCCTCCTAGCATTCGCCTTTTCGCCCACGCCAAGCTCGGCGCCAACTTTTCGGCTCTTGTCCAGAAAGACCCATATGTAATCGCCTTTCTTGACTCGTACTATACCACCAGGGATATTACTGCCGTCGTAAAAGATGAAGGGTATCGCAATCTCGGTCGCTTTGACAGCTTCTTGGATGACCAAGAATTCGCGGCGAAGGGCGTCTCGTTCGGCGGCTTCTTTGCGCAATGCGGATTTAGTCATGGCCTTTGGAACAATTCCCACTGTGTTATTGGCCTTGAATTTGCTCTTGAACTCAGCTTCGCTCCCTTCGGTGTCGTCCGCGCTGATCTTGTTGGCCTTCGGTTTTGGCTTTATCGAGGCCTCCTCCCCATCGTCGCCTTCATCATCATCAAACGAGAGAAGCTTCTTGCCTTGCTTCTTTTTCTTCTTCTTCAATGGCTTTGAGCCACTTCCCGTGTCACTGCCAGCGTTGTCAGGAGTGCCCGTCAGAGAGGCATCTGGTGTGGACGTGCCTGAGAACGCAGCTTCGCGAGATTCGCGTTCCTGCTGTTCGAGGACTTCGGCGCGGCGCTTGCGGAAATCGGAGAGGGCGACAAGGCCTACGGTATGCGTTGATAGGCGCTCATGAGTGGTTTTGTTTTGCGGCGTGAACCGTGACGTTCCTGAGTCAGACATTTTGTGTTGAAACTTGATCGGTTGACGGAACAAATTGTCAAAGTTGCTTTGCGACAGCTCTGATAACGATAAGAGGACCGTGTCAATTATTCCACAAACACAGTCGTGCCGCACTACTAGCAACAACAAACAAACAGTGTGAGTAGCAAGGCCGAGTTTAAGGTTCATGTCAATATTAGGTACATATGCTCACGGTGATTTCTCCAGACATGAAATCAATTATAGCTAGAATATACCGAGATAGACATATTTCTGCGACTGTACCAACATAAAAAATGTATGACACTTCTGCTACGTAGCTGAGAAGGCAATGCTCTTTCAATATGAACGACACTGTTTCCTTGCAGTAAACTCCACAGTTACTTCAACATTCGCACGTCATTCACTCAGACATCAGTTCATCACCATCCTTCATGCAGCGGTCCCATCTTTTGAGGCCTATACTCTCAACTCTTTCAAGACGTACAACTCTCTTGAACTGCAAAGCAAGAAACATCATGGTCAACGTTGATACTTCACTGCCCCCAGAGCCCTCTGGCGCTGCCGCCGACTTTGCTGCTCGTCACGCAGAGGAGCATCCATTGAAGCTCTACGGCGGCTGGTTCTGCCCTTTTGTTCAACGAACATGGATTACCATCCACGAGAAGAAAGTGCCTCACCAATATGTCGAGATCAATCCTTACAAGAAGGAGGCTCACTTCTTGGCAATGAACCCTCGCGGCCTTGTCCCCACGCTTGCAGTTCCTATTGACGCCAAAGGCAAAGAGCAGAAGCCCTTATTTGAGAGCAACATTGTCTGCGAGTACTTGGATGAGGCATTCACGGACGAGTCCAAGTATGGCCCACGCCTTCTCCCCACGGACCCGTATGAGAAAGCTCGATGTCGCATCTGGATCGACCATATCAGCACACGCATCATCCCTTCATGGTATAAGCTCATGCAGCACACCCCAGACAAGCCTTTTAGCCTAGACGACGCAAGGGAGGAGCTACGAGGTCGTATCAAGTCTCTTGTGGAGGAGATGCATCCCGAGGGCCCCTGGTTCTTAGGCTCGGACTTCAGTCTTGTGGATATCTGCTTAGCACCTTGGGCGAAGCGTCTGTTCCTGATTGATCACTACAAAGAGGGTGGCCATGGTATTCCCACATCTGGTGAAGGAAAGGATGGCGATGTCTGGAGGAGATGGAAGAAGTGGTATGATGCCACGCTTGACCGTGACAGCGTCAAGGAGACGTGGAGTGCAGATGAGAGGTACATCATTGCTTACAAGAGATATGCTGAGGATACTACAAACTCTGAGGTGGGCCAGGCTACACGAACAGGCAAGAGTCTTCCTTAAACTGGAGTATAGAAGCGTACCTAGCTAGAGAGGGTTCGTTTTTGTTGATTATCAAGCTGAGTTTTGCTCCGATCAATGAATGGTGATTTAGCTCTCTCAAATTCTTAGCTGTTTTTATATAGTTTTGAAGTCAGATTCTGTGCTCCTCCCAATGTTCAATATAGTCGTGGCAATATTAACCCTTGTCGAGTCAACTGATTTTCAAACAGCGAGACTTATAGTTAAATTCAAATCACATCCAATATTGTTAACTAACATGTACACATTAAAAGTCAATCTGGAGTTACAAATCATTTACATATGCCGCTAGACCGCTTCACCACCACTGGCGTACCGGTTCTCAGGCCTGATCAACATCTCGCAAACGCCTGCTTCGCTTCTCTCCGCTATGCTCATCACAACAACAAACCGCTCTCAAGAAAACAAAAATCCCTTAAAACCCGCCATTGGGGTGGATAAGTACCTTAGTATATCCATCAATTCGCTTGTCAAACTTCTCGTAAGCAACTTCAGCATCTTCGATGTTAATTTCGTGAGAAACGACAAAGCTAGGCTTGGCTCGGCCGGCAATGATAAGATCTCGCAGATAACGGTTGTAAGATTTAACGTTGCATTGACCAGTGCCAATGGTGAGTCCCTATATGATAATTAGAACTTGTATCAATTTCTGATGGCTTGAGGTTCTTACCTTTTCAAACAGCTTGCCGAAGCTAAGGCTGATCATACCCTTGGCAGATGCCTCGTCAGAAGCACCAGGATCGCTGGGAACGTAAAGGCCTGGAATACCAAGGCCACCGCAAGGTCTTGTAACTCGGATCATGTTCTCTAGAACAATATTAGGCTGTTCAGTGTCGCCACTTGTGCCAACAGCCTGGTACCCGACCGCATCAACAGATCGGTCGACCTCCTGTCCATCATTGGCCTTCTTAATCAAGTCTACAGCATCACCCTTGGTAAAATCAATTGGGATACAGCCAATCTTTTCAGCGGCCTGTAGACGCTCAGGAACACGGTCAATGACGAAAACTCGGGAAGCTCCGCGCAGAACGGCTGAGTATGCAGCCATGAGGCCAACAGGGCCGGCTCCAAAGACAGCGATGCTCTCACCAGGTCTGAAGCCAGAGATTTCAACACCGTGCCAACCAGTTGGGAAGATGTCTGGATTACATGTGAGTAAATGGGTCAAGCATGGCAATGACATACTCACCAGCTAGCAGAATGAAATCAGCCTCGTGCTCTTTGCCAGCAGGGAGCTTCAAGGCGTTAAAGTCTGCGTAAGGAACTCGGATATACTGGGCTTGGCCTCCTCGATAAGGGCCCATGGCGACATAACCATAAGCACCTCCGGCAAAGCCAGGGTTGACGCCGGTACAGAAAGCGGTTCTGCCTTCTTCACAGTTACGACAGCGGCCATCAGCGACGTTAAAGGGCATGACCACGCGGTCGCCCTTCTTGAGCAGCGTGACGCCCTCGCCAAGCTGCTCAACAATGCCCATGTTCTCATGGCCTGGATGATTAGACTAAGTATATGTACTAAAGAATTTGGCTTACCGAAGGTGATGCCGGCTTCTGCGGCTGTTCGACCCTCGTACATGCTACAGAGACGTGAGCATGGCTTCTCGTGTACAACGTTATTTCACTTACTGCAAATCAGAGCCACAAATGGCAGCCTTTAGCACTGATTAGCTATTGCAATTGCCCTGTTCAAAATTTGGAAAATCTTACAGTAGTGACCTTGACAATGACGTCGTCGGGATGCTCCAGCTTGGGAAGCTCAACGTCTTGCACCTTGACCTTGTAAGGGCCTTGGTAGTTGACAGCCTTCATTGTCTGAGTTGCCATGTTGATATATGGTGTATGAACCAACTAGTTAAACTATCAGAATATGGTTTAAGTTTGAATATCTTGTAGATTAACGAGATGCTTATTTATACCCCGCCCTTCCAATAATCACAGCCACTTTTCATATGACCTAACTTGATGGACTTTGCTCGGCATTCAACCCTCATCAATGTTGATTGCCGTCTCCAGTTGCATCGCGGAACTTGATGCGGGGAAGCACATTCTTGGCGTACCCCCAGAATCCATATCGAGGGAGACGATATATATAGAAATCGAGAAGATACTATTTTCTGGTATCTTATGTTATAAAACTCAACAAAGATGCGTGTGGTTCAACGAAAACGGGATAGTAAATAGGAATATTGAGTTCTTGCATTTTGTTTTATTGTAGCAATAAGATACAGGGAGTGCCTTATACTCTTGGAACCCCTCTTTTTCTGTAGAACTCCTCTGCTGGGTCCCCAGATGACGGTGTTGGAGAACTTGGCCAGTGGCGAGTCTTGATGTCGTCGGATTTCCAGAGAGACCGAGTGTCCGTTTTGTCTTGTGGTGGTGAGATGAGTCGATGAGGGACTGATTCTTGATTAGTCAATAATACCGCTTTCTTTTCTGTGAATAAGAGAAGAATATAAAGTCGGTACTGGTTATAAAAATGTCTTCAGAAGAACGGCAGCATCTCTCATATGTGAGTTTACGCAACGGATGATAATTTTGATTAAACAGACATGATGGATATATAGCAGAAGCTCCCTTTTGGTAAAATCAAGACATTTGTTGCCAGCAACCTTTCATATATGCCAATTATGTATATACTGGAGTCAAGTTAAGTGCAGTAGACTAGAAATTAAAACAGTTAAAGCTTCCATCATTATATGCTTCATAGTATGTTACAGTAAACCTCAAGTATCTGGTTTCTTCATCATAAGGTCTCACATATCTTATCTGTGCATTTTCTAAATACGCAGTGTCGAGTCTGAATAGTAATACTCTGATGAACGACAGGGGTAACATATGAGTTAAGCAAGAAATTTTCTTAGTTATAGCAATTCACCAAGTCTTAGAAATGTAACTTCGGATTCGAAATGATCCCGTAAATTCAAGACTTTTCACTGCGCGTTTCAACGACTTGCCGATAATTTGCCTACCACTGATACATCTACTCTACTCTTTGCTTGATTACGAATTTGGCTATTCGCATGCTGCAATCTGATTGAATATTAAAGCATTTTTACTTAGATATCCATCCTTCAACGCTGTGTATTACATGCCTACATGAAACAGTTGCTGGGCCAAACACCTGTCATACTTCACTGGCGACTTGAGGAATTTCCACCTGCGGTTTGATCTAGTTGGCCGGAATAGCCACAAAATTGGTCATATAAGACAGAGAAGAAATCCCAATATCGTCAGATACCAGTCTTGTGTGATACCAAGTCTTTATATGTCAAACGTCATGAGGTTGGTCTTTGCGAGTGACTTTATGAGACTGGATTGAGATAACCAAGGAGGACATAGTTTAAATATAAGGTCAAAAAGTTCTTTTGAAACAGACGGATGCCTCCTTGACTTTGAAGTCTCTGCTGACTATTGAATATTCAAATAAAGGTTAGCATTGCTGGATGGAGACTTTCTGCTAACAACTCGGTGTGGCCAGAAATCATGCTTTTGGAAACCAAATCAACATTAGTATCATTCTGATAATCGCAAGAAAGTGAGACATTTCACAGCGGGCATGACTCTCTTGCTTGAATGACGTTCTGGACGTCGAACGAGACCCTCTCCCTCGAGTGTCTCACAACCACGCGCTGTCATGACGATGCACACCGCTTTGTTTATTTTTACAACGCAAATATTCGATATCGATATGACGACCAATAACCCCGCCATCATTCTTTGCACATCAAGCATCCCAGCAACGGTGCTTATGGCTGCGCACCAAGAACAAAATACTAGAGCCAGGGCTCGAAATGTTGGAAGTTTTGGTACACATATCACGTAAGAGAATGAAAGAAAGACAGGTTTAATTGTGATGCAAATCATTTCATTAATGCATGTCTAAAATGGCTGCTGCGCAGCTATGCTCGCTGCCGAGGCTGCTATGCCAATGCCTTGAACCCTTTTGCGGGTATTAGTCGTAAATGAATGTCATGAAGATCATAGATCATATCCGTCCGTTGTTACGGTGTCGTCGTGGATGAAAGGTATGCCAAAAATGTCAAATCCAACGCCATAAGCTTGCGCTTAAAAAGTATTACAAGATGTTCATCAAAAGTCATGAGCGAGAATAGAACAGAAGTCATGAGAGGCGTGAACCCGCTCACAGAACAGCGCTAAGCTCGAGAACAGGCACCTTGAAGGACTTCTTCTCGCAGGTGACCCTGCGGTTGGAGTAGACCTTGGCGCCAGACTTGTAGTTGGGGTTCTTCCAGTTTTTCTCCTTGCAGTCGGGCTTGACGGTTGTGTTGCCCTTGGCCTCAAACCAGCCACCTTCCTCGACGCAGGCCCAGTGCTGGAAGATGGCGATCTTGCCTGTCTTGCGATTGTAGGAGAAGGTGGCAGAGTCATAGTCAAGGGGGACGTCGCAATCGTAGTCGGTGGTGCCGTAGAAGAAGTCATTGGCCTTTGTGGACTTTGCTTGGCACTTGGCCTTGTAGTCGAGGACAGGGTTTGAAAGAGTGAAGCTGACAGTGGCTGAAGAGGTCTGCTTCTTGGGGGTGCTGTGGGTGTAGACGGCCTCGTAAACAAAGTCGTTGACGGTCCACGAGGTAGCCTTGGCGCCCTTTGCCATGCAAGACTCACTGTCAGCACGAGAGGTGAGGGTGACGGTGGGAAGGGCCATGGCGGAGGCAGTCATGAGAAGGGTTGTGAGGAATTGCATTTTGGTGGTGGTTGGTGTGTGAGTGTGTGAGTGTGTAAGGTATGTGAGATGACTGAGAAGAAGGAAGAGTCGAGACTGATAAAGAGGTTGAGATGTGAGGAGGTTGGGTTTCTTAAATGTCAAAGAGGACTAGGCAAAGCGGGGTGCCGAGGAGGAGGTGGTGGTGATCTTTGTCTTTGACGGAAAGAGATGATCTTTTGGAGTTGAAGTCAATGTAGAGGGTAGGGTGATCTTGCTGTCTCTTCAACCCAAAAGACGAGAGCGGCCTGGGCCTCCTTTATACTTGTAGGTAATGCATGTTCACTCATAAAACTCTCTGGAGTAACTGGACCGAATTCACAGCATTCTCGAGCACAAGCGTTGAGAATGATGAAGACGGCGTGTCAACCAATGTCAAGTGACGTACCACACATCTCGTATTCCCGCAATTCCTCGCCGGGTGGGGCCGTGTTCAGCTCGGCAGTACGGTTTTGTGCATGCATTAGATCGGACTGCCTAAAATAGTTACTTTGAATTGGGAGTTAAGAGGTCTAGAATGAAGTGTTCATATTGCTTGGTGAACAGTTATTAGGGGACATATTAGGAGACCTACTAGGGGAGCGTTGTATTCTTCACCCGTCTATGCTACCTTGACGGGAGCACGCGGTGGTGTTGCTGCGAGATACCCTTGGAATGCCATAATGCATAGCGAATTACCCCAAAATAGACCCCGGCCCGTCGGCGGCCGGTGGACCTTTTAATGCCTGGACCTTCTGTAAGTCAGCAAACAGCAGCCCCGCTTTCACTGGAGGAGAGTTGGTGAGCTAAAACATCCCCGCGTGAAGCACCAGACGATAGAGAGACACATTGTCATAGCTCTTCACAGCATCTTCTTTTGACTGAGTTTCCTCGGTTTCTTGAATTTTGTCGTCTTTTGTCTCAAAGAAACAAATAACCATAGCTTCCTCTCCCAGCTTGAGCTTCCAAGTTACAGTAGCCAAAACCTAGATTGCCTAGAGGCTAGTATCGACGGTAAAGTGGACCAGCCCTCCAGGCTTCCGAGCCGTCTATCGACTTGTAACAATGGCTGATCAAGCTAACGCAGGACATCGGAAGATCAACACAACCTGAGAGCAACGATATCACTGTAAAGTTGCATGGATCAGACCATTATCGAAGAGTCCAACCCGAGTTTATCCACTGTGTCGGTCAAGGTGAGAGCAACAACAAAAGAGGCCATTCGATGTGTTTCCCGGTCAATGATATCGTACAACATACAGTAGCATTATGCATGCAAGCCAAAGAAAGCATGGATACAGTAACACAACAACTACAATACCTCGTGGCCAAGTCATCAGCTGTGGCGTGTCTTGCCCTGGCACACATACGGTTATCTCTTCCGAAATATCGAAGATTACAGCAATAATTGAGGAGGTTGGGCTCAATTGATGTACCGTGCCGTGCCTGGATCGAGACCTCAAGCTCCGCCTTTACAATCTATCTCGGGGTGATCGACGAGTCCAACGCACATGCATAAACGAGAGAAACAACGACGGTGACAGGGTGATGATGGCCAATGTCATGCTATCGGAGTTGGCAGGGCTTGACCCTGCCCTAGTTACTGCTGTGGCTTTTTGTCCACACTCCGCTGGTAACGGTTCTGTCAATAGCCCGAATATTCACTGTTGGCGTAGCACAATTAAGTCCGTGCCGGTTACCAGCTGACGTTGAACCTGTTTAAATTCACCGCCTGGCTGTTGTACTGTAGCGGTTTGCTATTCAAGCGGAAGGCTACTTTACTCACATTTCACGAGAATGGGCGATGGCATTGACCGCTAATATAATGAAGCTAGACCTAGACCCTGTGTCACTTTGCGAGGGGTCTGACTTCGACAGGGACCTCTCCACTGGGCTCATCACTTGCATCATGCATGGTGTTGCTAAACATAAACATACATGCTTGACTTGGCATCGACCATCGGTCCACCAGGAACGTCGCTTAAAGATCGACAGCCAAACAAAAGCTGTGGAGATATTGACGTTTACGTGACATCGTTTGCTTTTCTGCATCGTCATGTTTGTCGACATCTCGCGAATCTTGCTCTCTCTAGGAAACCACCTCGGGCGGAGAGCTACGTGCAACATCTGCGGCCTTGTATCAGGTGTTAGTACCGGCCGCCGACCGGAGCCGAATCCATGACAAGGCATTATCACTGTCGGCGCGGGCTGGGACTCTGTTTGTGCAACGGCAGCTTAGCTTTTGTGCAAAGTCAGGTACCCGGCGGTGTCCGGGCTGAACGGTCGCGTGCAGAAGATCGAGGTGAAGATTCCAGAAGACAACGCCGTTTCTTTCGGTGTGAACCCTGACGAAAATGATTGGATGATGCCATTTTGGCCGCTTACCTCACCCATATGCGTTTGGATCTTGACCTTGAAGTAACGTTGAACACGGCACTTGCAAAACTGTGAACGCTTGTTCGATAATTACTTTTATGGACGCGGTTTGTTCAGTTGATTATCAATACTTTTGAGCTTTCAATATCCGTTCAGTGCATCAGCTGCTTGGTTCGAGTGTAGCGCCGTGACCTTGTAAGAGGATCAAGGTTAGTGGCTCAACGCCTGTACAATTTCGGGGTTTTGCTAAAATACCACGTTGAACATTCGCCTTGATAGCTGACACAGAACTCGGTTCGGAGACGAGTTGCAACAGTACAACATACTGTGTTGTTTTCTAGAATCTTGCCTCTTAATGTGACATAATCTGGGTGGTAGGAAGCCCAACGGCTGGGACCAGCTGACTTCAGGGTAACATACACCTCGGCGCAACTTACTCGACAGGATCATTATCAACGACTTAAAACTTTATGTCAAGTGGCACACAGGGTCGTCCATTAAGGATTGTAATTACCACATTGGAAGATACAAACGTCAATTTAACGTGAGACTTCGCTTGAGATGCTCACTACGGGGTAGACAACAAACAACCTTCCAGTTGTGTGTATTAACCGTGAAAGTGGTGCGTAACGGCTACCAAGATTATACACACTTGTGCTGACAGATTATCCATCATCTGACTCCATTGGACACTCTTATGGGTCATTGAAATCGCTGTGCTACCAGGTCCGCGGATGGACGATGCTTAGGTAGTTGGTACACGCAGACGAAGAAAACCAGGACACAGCAACTCTTCCTGCCTACAGGTAAGCGGAGCCCATCCAAAGTTCTACATAATGCGTATGGTTTTCTAATAATTTGTAAAAAGATAGATTGAGAGGCTAAATGGAAGTTTCATCACTCGATCCTATTCCCATAGCTATCCAGTACTTATCAACAGTCCAAGAGTACCAGTATCACCTGCATATTGGCGCTCTGGCCTTTTGTGGCGATAACAAGTCTTGATAACATTATATAGGCTCGATACCCTAACAGGCGAATGCCCTGGAAAAGGCATATCGTCTTGATTCTCAAAATAGACGTTTCTCTTTACTTTTAGTAATCTCATTGTAGAGCCTCAAAGGATGAGTAAGATTAGAGGGCTAGCAGCAACCCTGTGTACATATTGCCTTGGAATATGGAATTATGTTGTTGGTTTGAATGTGGAGAGAAGTGAAACTGCTATAATCAACACTCTCTTGCATTCGTTTGAGCGACCAAGAGACTTGATGGCTTGAATCCCAACGGAATAAATAGGCCGCACGTACAATAGTCTCAAGACAAGGACTACTTGAATATACTAAATTTTAGCCAGATAACGCAATTGTATTTAAAGTATATTAGAAGTTTGCATCTTTTGGTGACCTCAACCTCCGTACAACATGTACATATCAATATCCATACGGAGGCTTCTTTACATCTAGCAAATGTGACAACTCCTACCAACAATGAATTCTCTTTAATAATCTATTTTTCTTTTGGAAGTAGTCATGAAGTTGCGATTTCGGAACTATCGTGAATCCAATTGGTTAGTCCGGCAATTGTCACTGAGCATGACTTCATTTCCTCATTCTAGACGCCTTTTGAGCTTCCCAAAGCGGAAATAAGTCTCTTCACCGGGCACCATGAAATTGACTCACGATTAGTCCTATAAAGACCGAAGCATTGCTCAGACTTTCGATAAGTCAAATATATAACCCAAGCAATCATGATAACTTCAACTTCACTAGAGCTAGAAAGCGTTCGTTCTAACGATGTGCACGAGGCAGAAGCATCATCAATCAATGCTCTGCCACCAACAGACCGAGGCCGCGGAGCATATATAGCTCTTACCTGTTGTACCATTGCCCAGGCGCCCATTTGGGGTATGTAGACGAATTTTTTGATACAAAGAAGCTCACATGTATGGTTTTAGGATATTCAGTATCCTTCGGGATCTTCCAGGAATACTACACCACGCACACAAACCTCAAAGCATCACCGAGCGCCATCGCATCTATCGGTGCCTCTCAAACAGGCATCATGTATTTAATGATGCCTCTCGCATTCATCGCCTTGAACCGCTACCCCCGTCTTCGGAGGCGGTGTGGTCCACTTGGCCTTGCCATTACCATCATCAGCTTGACATCTTCAGCATTCGTGGGTAACGTGACAGGCCTCATTGTGACTCAGGGTGTGTTATACGCCGTCGGATGCAGTTTGATCTTTAGTCCTATCTCTCTTTATATGGACGAATGGTTCGTCGAACGCAAAGGCTTTGCTTACGGGGTTATGTGGGCTGGCAAGTCGACTGTCGGCGTCGCCATGCCCTTTCTCTTCAGCGTCTTGCTCGAGCGATTTGGTCTCAAGGCCACTCTTTTCTCATGGACGGTAGCATCAGCTGCAATGACTTTACCGACGTTATTCTTTCTGAAGCCTCGCGTTGATGTTAGTCGTGACTCTCGACCACGGCCCGTCAGCTTCGCCTTTTTCGGGGTCGCTTCATTCTGGATGCTCCAGTTCGGTATTATCATTCAATCTCTTGGTTACTTGATGCCAAGCACATACTTGGCCAGCTATGCCAACGCAATTGGGCTCTCATCCGTCACCGGACCTATCCTACTGGCTCTCTTTTCACTTGCTTCAGTACCTGGATCTCTGATCCACGGCATACTGGGCGACAAGGTCTCTGCTACCAAAGTGATATTGGTCTCATCCCTAGGGAGTGCTCTTCCTGTCTTCCTGCTCTGGGGTTTGAATCGTCATATCAGCACCATGGTAATCTTTGTTATCCTCTACGGCTTCTTCGCAGGAGGCTTCAGCGCTACATGGTCAGGGGCTTTGCAGGAAATAAAAGGGGATAATGTGTCAATTGATACCTCCTTGGTGTTTGGGATGCTACTTGGAGGTCGTGGTCTAGGCTTTGTTGTTGCTGGACCTCTGAGTGGCGCGCTCATCTCAGCTGGAAGCTCTATCGCGACGGGAGATACCCTTGGCTACGCGACCAAGTATGGCCCGATGATTCTTTGTACAGGCATTACAGCTATTCTTGGGGCGTGGGCTCCTCTTTGCAAGATTGCAAAGTCTCTTGGAGCAACGGGACTCGAGACCTGCTTTCGAGTTGCCCTTTAAGCGCTGTGGCCGTTTTCTTTTTCTCGAGGTGTTGTTATAACTCTATAACATTCTTGTATTGAAACATGATAGAGTTGGTAGAGTGTCTCATGAATACTTGATATATGTTGTAACCCCCTTTGCTTTTATCTCAAAGTACACTTAATTTTAACTCCCTTTATTTTGGTCTGTTTCTTTTTGTTCTCCTCGTCGCCTCCCTAATTTTTGGTAATCAACAACTCTCCGTTCATGATACCAAGCGAAGCATCATCTTTCTCAATCCACTCTTCCCAAGCCCTGGCCATATCATCCAGCTCATCCTCCGTCGCAATGCCCATCTCAATCGACTTATCACGCATAAATCCACTGAGCAAGCGTTCCTTCATAGCCAGACCTGGAAATTGTCAGCCGAAACTGCATTCACAGTTAAAGGATCAACTGCGTGCTTACTCCATGCCTTCTTGTCCTCAGGTGCGCTATAACACCAAGTCCCAAAGCTCACAGTGATATCTTTGCGAGAAGCTCCCGCCTCCAATGCCCACGGTAGGAGCTGACGACCTCCTTTATCTTGTCCACCCTTACCAGCTATCGATTTGATCTGTACCTCATGGAACTTGAGGAGCGGTGGAAGTCCGGGCCAGATGCACCACATATGCATGTCACTCTCTCGCAAAGAGACAGTGCCTCCGGGCTTGGTCACTCTCAGCATTTCCCGGATGGCATCCACAGGTGCATCCAAATGGCATAGAACCTGATGCGCATGGGTGATATCAAAGGCAGAGTCTGGAAATGGCAACTCGAAAATGTTGGCGCGCTGGAACTTGATGTTGGTGATGCCTTGAGAGTCGGCATATTCTTTTGCTCGAGCGAGAATCTCGTCAGATATATCAGTGGCAGTGAGCTCTCCCTGGGGCATGTATTTTGCCAAAGATGCTGAGATTGTTCCAGATCCAGCACCAACGTCAAGTAACTTCAGCTTTGGGTTTTCTTTGACCACTGCCTTGAGCTTTGGCAGCAGATGTTGGCTGCTGTTCTCCGCAGTGCGCCATTCATGGTGTTTTACTTCAGGGGCGGCATAGCCATGACCATAGTCATTATGTCCCGAAGCCATGATCAATTTAGTTGGCCTATATAGTAGGTGTTTCTTGATATCAAGATGACAGTTGCTTATGCTTCTGGTGGGTGATTTTGTGATCTCATAAGTAGCTTGGACTCGACCGGAGTTCGGAGTTTGTTACGTCTTAGTGCCGAATCCGAATCTCCGCACTTGAGGGGCGATATCAACTCCAAGTGAGGGGGAGCCTTAAGAACAGTGAGCACCGATGTAACGACATGGCACTGCGATTCAATGACGATCATTTTTATGAATGTATCTTTTCAGACTGAAATAAGCATCTCATTTAAGGTTAAACTATTTCAAAAATATTGGTAACGCTTGCAATAGCATCCTAGACCTAGTAGCTAAAAGGTATCTAGGTAGATCAAGATGCCAAGTCAACAACATGATGCGGAGAAGAAGCTGAAACTCCCCTGTTCAACTCCAAAATCAAGGAATCTCAGAAGGCTCGCGGATCAAACCCCGGTAGTCCTTAGTTTAATTCCAAGTAGTCATAAAAAAATGTGTCATTCGCTGGAGTACCCCGGTGGAAGTCTTGAAATTTGCCTCTTGCAGTTCCCCGTGGGGTTAAAGTATGTCACAGATTGGCTTCCTTTTTGACAATGGTGAGATGACAAATGGCGTCGCATTTTGTGGCTGTTGTTGGTAGGTTGCTTTGCTCCGGAGCCCAACTTGATCGAGTCCACCATTTTGGCTTCTTTGCTGGCCCAGTCGCCAGTCCATTAGCATGTGTTTCAGTAAAGACGATAGCTAAAGTAAAGAATCATTATGTTGGTACAGCTGTATGTATGTTTTGCAGTGATCAGTAACTTTTGGAGAGCCCCGACGTCATAACCGTAAAACCGAAATTGTTATTCTCCTATTGGTGTTTTCTTACCCCTGCTCTTCACTGCAGCCATCATCGACGGGACGGCTTCTCGGTTGTGGCGTATTCAAACTCTTGACCCTTTATCTTCCAGTTTCTCAGCAGCTTTCAGTCTTTATATTTCAGCAAAGAAGAATCTTAAATCTCAAATACTAAACTACATGACTCAAGCGAGATAAAAGCAAGGGAAAACAGCTCCGATACTGGTGTCTCCAAGCGACATCGGTCCTCCGCAAGCAAACCTTTTTTCTCCCTTGCTCCGTGACTCGGCCGTAAATCCACCTGCTAATCCCGGCCAAGCCCCCATGCTCTGCGGGGTGGTCTAATCCCCAAGCGTATGGGGTTGGTGGGTAAAGAGACATTCAACAAGCACTTGTACCCCGACCTCGGCTCGCTTTTTGATGGACGATCCTTGACAATTTGGTCCTTTTACTGGCTGAAAGCCTGAATGTAAGCAAACAGAGATGGCAAAGAGAAATGTGACTCGCTAGTTGGGTCCGTACTACCCAAAAGCCCAAAGACGGGCGGGCTCCGAGACATTGGGAACAGGGTCCCTTTATAAGTTCCCATCATGCCCAAACTCTCTTGATCTGCAGTGCACCTCTCCCATTCCTCTTCTTCGCGTGGCCTTTGAAACAAGTCAATTACTCTAGGTCAACGGTTGAGTAGTAACAATGGCTCTGAATAACACGGAGAAAGATGGCAACGAGTCGCCCACGTCCTACGACGACCCTGAGCGATCCAATGGTTCTCGCGATGCTGTTCACACAGACAACCTCGAGGTCGTCTGTCCACCAACTACGACTGATCGCAAGCTCATGACCAGAATTGACCTTCATGTCATTCCCTTCTTGTGTATCATGTACTTGCTCGCCTTTCTCGGTTCGTTCAACTTACTCTCAGTCCCGTCGCAAACAACAACTAATCAATCGTGTGGCATACAGACCGCGTTAACATCGCCAATGCCGACGTCTTTGGCCTCTCTGAAGAACTCAACCTCGAAAAGACGGAATACAACACCGCGCTTGTCGTATTCTTCGTGCCTTATATCCTCTTTGAGATCCCTTCCAACATCTTGCTCAAGCGCTTCAAACCCCATGTCTGGCTTAGTCTCAACATGTTCCTCTTTGGTCTCACCACCCTCCTTCAGGGTTTTGTTCAGAACTACAGCGGCTTGATTGCGACTCGTTTCTTCCTGGGTGTTTTTGAGACGGGCATGTTCCCTGGTGGTAAGTCTAATCAATACCTCTTGCGAAACCGCGAATCTCACTTACACTGTTTAAAACAGCATTCTATCTCATCGGCATGTGGTACCGCCGAAGCGAAGCCCAGCGCCGCTACTCCTTCTTCTTCAACAGCACCACTCTCGCCGGCGCATTCGGTGGTCTTCTCGCTGCTGCCATTGGCAAGATGGACGGCCTGCGCGGTTACGCCGGTTGGCGCTGGATCTTCATCCTCGAAGGTGCCCTCACCGTCTTCGTCAGCTTCTTCTTCTACTTCCTGCTGCCCGATTTCCCCGAGCAGGCGAAATGGCTCTCCCCCGAAGAGAGACACTATGTCACCGCGAGACTGCAGGTCGATCAAGGCCACGCCGGCGCCGAGCGAAAGACGACCTTTGCCGATGCCCTCAACGTTCTCAAGGATTACAAAATCATCATTGGCGGGTTCATGTACTTTGGTCTCATTGTTCCTGCTTATGGCTACGCCTACTTCGCTCCTGGCATCATTCGCACGTACGGCTACAGCCCCATTGAGACCCAGCTGCACAGTGTTCCGCCATGGGCTGCTGCTTTTGGCTTCTCTCTTGTTGTCGCATTCCTTTCAGACAAGCTTCGACACAGAGCCAGCTTCGCCATCTTTGCCATCCTCGTCGCCATTGCTGGCTTTGCCACTCTCCTCTCAGTTCACGATAACCACAAGGTCCAGTATGGTGCTCTGTTCCTCGTCACCATGGGCGCATACACCGCCATGCCGATTATAGTATGCTGGTTTAACATGAACCTGGGAGGTCATAAGAGGAGAAGTATTGGAAGTGCATGGCAGGTCGGTTTTGGAAACATTGGCGGCATCATTGCCGTGTATGCCTTTTTGCAAAAGGATGCGCCCAAGTTCATCCCGGGCTACTCCATTTGCATCGCCTTTACTATTCTTTCCATCATTGCGTGTTTCGCATACGCCTTCGTGGTATGGCGCCAGAACAAGAAGAGGGACGCGAATCCTCCTCAGGTCGAGCTCACGAATGAAGAGAAGGCTGAACTTGGCGACAATGCGCCTACATACAGATATCTGCTGTAAATGGAATTGAGTAGGCGTTTGATACCCATAGTTTAGGATAACGACACGTACTGTATATGCCATGATTGAATGAAAGATATAGTATACAAGGCATTAACTATTACCAAGTAATATGAGTGAACGACCTGTAGCTTGTTACTTGTCACGGTCTTACGGTCCGAAAAAGCACCTTTTCATGAGCAACAGAGTAAAAAACAAAGACATGGGATAAAACCACAAATACTTTCCAAAGCTTCACACTTTACTAGCAAAGCCAAGGTCCAAAGGGTGTCATGGCCACGTATCGTGTAAAACGATAGGCCAAAGGATCTCTACATGAAGTTATATGGCATGTTAGATGGAATCTCTGCTTGTGTCCTCAAAGTGATTCGTTCAGCAACTGAATGCCAGGGCCAGATTAGAGGAAGCGCATGCAATGAGTATATATACTAGCTGTGTGGAAATGCTCACCGCAGGCTGCACTGTCTCTACGATTGGTTTATAGATCTGGCCAAGAACATAAAGGATAAGATCTGTGTTCAAAGCATACTGTCATTCCTTGAGTCGAGTATGCACGCTGAGTAGATCTTATATACGACTTATATCAACGGCACAATTACTGAAGCTAAACCTCTTTCGGCCAGCTTCTACTGCCCCTCCTCTGGGCGCGCCCTTCACTAAGAAACCGCCATTTACCCCACCAACGTGTCAAGGACATCCCGACTCTTGACTGTTAGATTTTTCAGATTCACTATAATACAAGCCTATTTCTCTACAGAGGGTATCTTAAAGTTTTTGTATATCATCTACATCATACAAATCATATCCAATGGCGACAATTCGCCACGCGCGTCGGGAGGGTAAGCTCCAATACAAATCTTCTGCAAGACGTCATGATGCTAACCAAAGCCCTCCATCAGATGCTCCCACAATCCTACAGCTCATTCAAGAGCTCGCCGATTACGAGAAGGAGCCCGATGCCAACAAGGCAACGGTTGAGACCATCCAGGCCACGGTCGCCTTTGCGCGATCCGACGCCCCTGACGCTGACGACTCAATTGTGCCCAACACCGAGCCCATCTCACCAACCAAACCCGCTCGATGCCTCCTCCTTATCTCCCCCGAAGGTCAAGCCGTTGGCATGGCGTTGTATTTCTACAACTACAGCACATGGCGGTCGCGCGCAGGCATCTATCTCGAGGACCTGTATGTGCGAGAGTCGGAACGCGGCAAGGGATACGGCAAGAAGTTGTTGAGCACTCTGGCAAAGCAAGTCCTTGCCATTGACGGAGGTCGGCTCGATTGGTCGGTGCTCAAGTGGAACGAGCCCAGCATCAAGTTCTATGAGAGCATCGGCGCCAGTGCCATGAACGAGTGGGTTGGTATGCGAGTAGACGGGGAAGGTCTGAACAAGCTGGCCAGTTTGACGAATTGATATACCCATAGCAAACAAAAGAAAAGTCAAGGTTGTTGCCTGGGCATGAGCATCAAATCTACCTGGCATGTGAATGCTAGGGCGTCGGCTTGGCGACACCAGAGTCAGTTGGCTTCTTCAGCGGTTGGCCCTTGGCATCGACGCCCTCGAAAATCTCAAGCTGTCGCCTTGATGGTGGAACCATAGGCTTATTCAAGGTGCCCCAGGTGTAAAACTCTTTTTTCGGCTGCGAATCCGGGTTCAACTTGGGAACGAATTGCCAAACTCGCTGATAGGCACGACGGAACCATCGCGGCGAAATTTCTGACTGTTTATATCGGGTTTGGTATGGTTCCATATCCTTATTCTCCAGCCCAATAAAAGGCATGACACGACTCGGCCTCTTGCGCTCGATCCTGTTGACGGGTTGGCTGGCGTATTTCTCCCAGTTCCAATCCGCCTCGGGCTCAGCAGCAAACATAGGTTTTGCGGCTGGACGCCTCTCCGGAATTCTCCATTCTTCTTCCTCCTCCTGAGCGCCTTTACTCAATCGACGAAGCAACTCCCAGTCGTCGCTGTTGAGCGGAGGCATAACCTTGGGAGCGGTACGTCGCCAAAAGTGTGCTTTCTTGGCCCGAATAATGTTTTCAGTGGGCGGCTTTCCCCAGATGTTCTCCTTGGGGACTTGTGTATCCTCTTTAAGAGTCTTTATATCGCGTTTCGGCCATGGTAATGGAGTGCTCGCCTGCAATGACTTTTGGGATAGGAGGAGGCTTTTGAGCTTGGTCGTGTCCCATTTGTCATAAAAGGTAGGCTCGGTGGTTTTCGGTGCACCCTGGCGTCGAGCCGAAGTAGATCCTGCTTGTTTTATACTTGCTACTGAGTTTGTTGTTTCGACGTTGGGTTTGTTCAGAGAGGCTTTGTCCTTTACTGTTGTTTTGGGCGGCACGGCAGCGTTACCGCTGGAAGTGTTCTTGTCGGCGTCGGCTTCTTTGATCAGCGCCTCCAAGGCATCGGAATCGCTAGGGCTTTGAATCCGTAGGAAATCCGAAAGAAGAGCTCGTCTCCGGGCACCCTTTCTGCCAAAACTTTCCATCATGAGATCTTCCATCGTTGCTTTATCACCACTGTTGGCTGCCCTTAGTTTGCGCAGCGCACTGGCAGCCTTGGCACGGTGGGCATCTTGTAGGCGGTCAGGTTTACGGTGTCTTCGAAATCGAGTACGAATGAGTGAAGTAAAGGTTGATTGGATAACTGGAGGGAGATAGGAAGATTCGCGGAGCATATGTCGATAGAGATGGAGAGGAGAGAGGAATGTGGGAATTGCGGCATGTGGGCGAGGCATTATGACAGTCTAGGTGGTGAGTAAGAACAAGGACAGAAGAAAAAGAGGCACAAGGCCTCGTAGGGGAGTTGCGACGAAAAGCGAAAAGATGACGCCAATATCAATGTAAAGACTGGAACTTGAAGTTGACGTATAATATCTGTGGATTTTTGGTAGCGGATTCGAGTTATGGACGGTAAAACCCCGGTCATTTCGGCCTGCACTGGAGCTACCTTATCCACGTCTAGAGGGTCAGAGAGTAGAGTAATTTCATAATGCTGTATAGGTATAGGTAGAGGTAGATATAATAAATTAACTATTAGGTAGTAGAGTAGAATGGCTAGTTTTCTAAGCCGTTCAGTGAGGGTGGGCTGAGAAGATGACTGGGCTGTCTATCTATAATTGCGCTCTGCCTCTGTATGTCAAGAAAGCTTACAGAATTCAGGCTTCCGTCAGTACCTCGCACTACGGTCTCTTCGATTAGTAGATACCTAGGGAGACATTAGCATTTATGCAAATATGTATTAGTAGTTGACATCGAGTACAAAGAAACACATCATGTGGGAAGTAGAAACTGGCCGAGAATATGGTGGCCAGCAGCAAGTGGTCGCATAAGCGGCCTCGAGAATTTACGCGTGGTCTAGGAATCAATGGCTGCAAGCGTCAAATGACCTGACAACAAGAAATAAGTGGCCACCTCATGGTCACTGCAATGGGCCAAAGCTGGTGGGCCTCATATGGATGTGACTTGAGTGTGGTGAGCTTGGCTCGTGCGTTCACGGTCTTTACGCGCTCCACGCGCGAGACACGTCAAAGAGCGCGATGATTCACGAAACAGACACGTCTCGATTAATTGAACGCATCTTTTTTTGCTAATTCCAATTGCCCCATTCATGTCGTCAACCGAGGGATCGGGAGCCTGCTGCAAGTGAGCACAACCGAAAGAAAGTCACTTTGACGTGCATAAGCAGAGCATTAACACGAGGATCAGCCTGCATCTCCTCATCTGCTCCATCTTTGAGGTATATCCCTTTCTTGCAGAAACAAACTACAAAGTTCTTTCCATTTCATTCATACTTTCAATCTGCCTTGTACGCAAGTTTAATTAAACGTCAAGTCTCTACTTTTCTCAAAAGTATCTCCTCTTTCACCCGGCCAACTAAGCTACAGGCGGCTCAGTGCTCCCCGCTCATCTCTGGGGCGTCGTTCAGGTACCTGAGACCCTGCTGGGCTACCTGCACAACTCCGCCCTGGCCCACAGACTACGGCACGGCGTTATCTCGAGGTACATGCTCATTTCGTCTCTACTCCATCTCAACTCTGCAACCACCCAGTTTTTGAGCGCACATTACGATCCAAACTCGACCACAAGGCGCATGGTCGATCCCGGATAACTGCTTTCAGCCTCATGCGGCGCCTCGACTATACTATATCGTACTGACTATACTGCGCTGCACTTTAGCATCGGATCTCGCCTCTCATCCTTCGCGCCTCTCCCTACATATTGTACATACTCTTTAACCTATCCTTCTTTGCTTGCTGTGATGCTATCACGCCTTTGACGATTCCATTTTGACATATCCCGAACCAGCATCGATCAAGGCGACATTACTAGGCACTCCGTTTCCTCCCATACGACATGCCGTCGGCCTCGCAATCTTCTCAACAGTCTTTCAGCATGAGCCAACAATCGCAACCCGGTATGGGTAACTCGTTCCACCGAGGCTATAATGGCGAATCTGAAGGCGCAACTATCTATTCGGTACGCAACACTGCGCTTACAAATTACCTACAATAATGGGCGATTGCTAACATACCATGGCAGGCATCATATTCGGGCGTGGATGTATACGAGATGGAGGTCAATAATGTCGCCGTGATGCGCCGTCGCAACGACTCTTGGCTCAATGCCACCCAAATCCTAAAGGTTGCCGGAGTAGATAAAGGGAAACGCACCAAGATTCTCGAAAAGGAAATCCAGACAGGCGAACACGAAAAGGTTCAGGGCGGTTATGGAAAATACCAAGGCACCTGGATCAAATTCGACCGCGGTGTCCAAGTCTGCCGCCAATACGGTGTCGAGGAGCTCCTACGTCCGCTTTTGACTTATGATATGGGTCAAGATGGAGGTGTTGCCGGGCGAGGCGATTTCAATACTCCGACCAAGGAACAAGCCATGGCCGCACAAAGGAAGCGATTATATAACCAGAGCGCAGATGGAAGGCCTAACGGGCTTAGTGGGACATTCTTCAAGAACATCTCGACCACTGCTTCGCATGCAGTTGCCGCCATAAGCAAAGCTCGATTTGATTCACCAGGACCCCGAAGTCGAAATGGCCCTTCGCGAGCACCTTCGTTTAGCCGCCAAGCATCAATGCAGCAGAATGGCGAAGACTTCCCCGCCAATTCTCAACAGAGCTTCGCTTCAGATTATGGCCAACAGGTTGATTCGGCATACTCGACACAGCAAGTTAATAACTCGGTCCAGATCCCCGAAAACGAGCCTCCTCGAAAACGTCAACGAGTGACCATGACGCCTGCTGAGAGCTTCAGCGGCTACGGGCAGAATATGGATATGTATGCTAATACTTTTCCTGGATCACCAACCGAGCCCAATGAGTCTTTCATCTATACCCAAAGTGCCGTTCAGGATCGATCACCGGTTGAAGAGGGCAGTGGCCCTCTGCCGCCTCTCCCATATGAAATGTCGCCAGATGTCGAACTGAAGCGCAATATGCTGATGGGCCTATTCCTCGAATCGGCCAACACCGACCCCGCCAAGCACGACATGCTCCGTACTTATACCCCCTTAGAGTTGGATATGCCAATTGACTTTCAGAGCCATACGGCACTTCACTGGGCTGCCACACTGGCTCGCATGCCCCTGCTCCGTGCTCTCATTGCTGCTGGTGCTTCCCCTGCCCGTGTCAATGCCTCTGGCGAGACAGCGTTGATGAGAGCCTGCTTGGTGACTAATTCACAGGATCACAATTCGTTCCCCGATCTTCTCGAAGTTTTAGGTGGCACGATAGAGGCGCGCGATCATAAGGGACGAACAGTTCTCCATCATATTGCTGTTACAAGCGCTGTCAAGGGACGCAACGCTGCAAGCCGATACTACCTCGAAAGTCTACTAGAGTGGGTTGTCAGGCAGGGCAGCGCACCCAACAGCCAAAACACTCAAGCCAACGGAAATGGTCAAAACAACTCGCAATCTGCCATTCCAAAAATGGGCATTGCGCGCTTCATGAGCGAGATTGTTAATGCGCAAGATAGCGTTGGCGACACTGCCCTGAACATTGCGTCCCGTATAGGGAACCGCAGTATTATCTCCCAGCTGTTGGAGGTTGGCGCTGATCCAAACATTTCAAACCGCGTGGGCCTAAGACCACTTGACTTTGGTATTGGAGGGGAGAATGCCGAGGAGAGGACTAACGGCGAGGTCAATACCGAGAAGAATGGTGCCGCTGGAACAAATCAACCGAGTCGAGAAAGCAGTGATGAGATAGTGGCTTGTAAGTTAATCTTGACCTGAAAACTTTTGCAAGCATTGCTAACTCACGTAGCCATCTCTCATCTTTTGACAGAGACAGGCTCGGCTTTCCAAGCAGAGATGAAGGCCAAGCAAGCCTCCCTCGACACTCTTCACAGCACCCTTCGTACCACATCAACGCAACTCGGCGAAGCCAGGCGAAGTCTCGAGCATCTTAGCGCTACCCTTAAGAAACAGCAATTAGCTCGACAGAAGGTCGCCAATTTATCCCACGCTCGCGAAGACGAGCAAGTACGCCTTATGCAGGAGCAGTCCAGGACCTCGCAACCCAACCCTTCATCATCCTGGGAGACGGAGCTATCAGCCATGCTCGAAGCCGCTGACGACACATCCGGCGGAGGTTTTAGCGGTGAGGGTCTTCTCCCCTCAGCAGCAGTTCTCCGAGCTCGTGTCCGTGCCGTTGAGGGACGCCGCGAGATGACACGAAAGATGGTCTCGGCCCTAAAAGGACGAAGTCGCGACGTCGAAGTCAAGTACCGCCGTGTAGTCGCGCTTTGTACCGGAGTCCAAGAAGATGAGGTAGATGCCGTCATCGACGGCCTGCTCAAGGCTGTCGAGAGCGAACACGAAGAGCTCGAGATCAACCGCATCAGACGCTTCCTCGGTGGAGTAGAAGGCGTTGTTCACTGATGACCGTACAACATTCTCTCCCCAGATCTTCTTCTCGATTATACAGCATGCCATACCGGCGGCTCTCGCATATTTTAATGACTGCATACATTGTACGATTTTGTTTTACCATCTTTATGGTGCTTTTGATACCCCCCGAAAAGCACCCACCCCCTTTACTCGTGGTGGACTAGAAGAGTTGGCGTTTTATATCTGGCATTGTTGAACTGCACTTGTTACTTTTTTGTTCTTTCATTCCGGGACCAAACTCGGGCAGCAGGTTCGAGTCATTTTTGTCTATGAGAACCAGAGCTTGGACGATTATTATCATTATACCTTGTTTTGATGAGAGGGGATTTCTGAATTTTAAATGAAGGACATAGTTGACATAGGTTTTGATGAGAAACGGTGTACAACAAATGGCACGACCAAAGAATTAATTCCATTGACATGCCATTATCCTGATGATGTTGCAAATGCATGTTTCCTAATCCTGACTGAAAGAGATGAGGAGTCTGTGTCTGCTCCTTTCTGTGAGAACTCCTATTTGTTCCCCAAGCCAAAACTCCAAACACCGTGCGATGCCAATTATTCCGTAGACGTCCAGCCAAATGAAAATTCCTAGTAAGATCTCTCGAATTATTTGATAGCATCTTTATGCGACGCCGTTGCGGTATACACCCTCCCACCTCTCTTCAACGCCTCCTACTTTGCCCCTGAGCACCTTGATCTCGGCATCCAACTCGTCCACGTTTCTTGACAGGGCGCTAACCTCCTCGAGCCGTCTCGAGCCCTGCGCGGTCTTGATCATAGCTTCGACCATAAAGCGCTGTTCCTCCAAAACCACCAATCGTTCTCGCAGTTCCTTTTCCTCTGATTCCAGCTGGCTGACTACTGTACTTCCCTCGCTAGGTGCCTGCGACGATGTCTCAGCGTCTGCGAGCTCCGAGTGCCGTAGACTCGATCCCGAGTGGCTATGTGAAGCGAGAAGCCGTGAGGTAGAGACCGCTGTGGACGAGGAAGCGGATGAGCGGGAGCGGAGCAACTGGGGAAGACTCTTAAGAGGCAGCATATTTGTGTGGAGGAAGCCGCTGGCGTAGGTGTATACAGCCATTTGAAGGCGACGTTGTGTTGGGCTCTCAGATGGGAGGTCACGAAGACGTTTCGCAGCAGTGCCGTATTTTGCGAAACTATCAACCAAGCGCTTGCGAATCTTGGCTGCTTCCTGGATCTGCGCGTGAGTCGGTGGTGGTTTGTTGAGGTCAATCTCCCCATTTTCCTTCTTTTCTGGCTGCAGGTTCAAAAGTACACGGTGGAAAGATGGGAGCAGTTGTTGGATGCCTCGCTCGAACTGCCTTAGAGTCTCGTATGCTCGCTGGTCCGCAGGTTTATATTGCAACGAGGCTGCAAAGTCGCGGGCTGAGAATATGGTGTGTTTGCATTCGCGGCACATTCGAATATCAATACCGACTTGACCAGGACTGGCTGTCGAAGGCGGTTTCTCGGTTGTTGAAGGTGATATTTTTGACCCGTTCGCATCGCTCGAAACATTGAGGCCAACTTCAGAGGAGCATCCTGTTTGGGGATCGCCGCAAACTACCCTGCCACATATACGACAATGATGTCTTCTAAACGTCCAAGAGCCAAAATCTTGCTGGCAAAAAGGGCATTTTGAGACGTCGGCGTCTTCTTCCCAAGTGACAACAGATTGTTCGATGATTTTGCGAGGGTTCTTCTGTCCTGCTAACGATGTGACAGGTGATAGTATAGAGCCGTTCGATTGTGTGACTTTATCAGGAGGGTTCGCTAATAGTTTCGTGAGCTTTGTTAATCGTTTTTCGAGCCGTGAGATTTCCAAATTCTGTCGTTCGACCTTTTTTCTCCTCTTTTCCGCAAACATGTCAGTATGGTCGATCAAGACGCCTTGATGGTCGTTATATCCTTCTCTTGATTTGAAGCATGTCTCGCATACTCGTGCCCAATACCCACGAACCGGCTCATGTTGTGCGCTCCGACTCAACTTCATCTGATACATGGTGTGTTCCTCGCAGAACAATCGTCCACAATGTCGGCAATTGATACTGCCGTTCAATGGCCCCAGGCTTCTTCCGCATGTAGGGTCAGTGCATAAATCGTAGCTTGTCGATCGTTGCCAGTGTTGGCGCGTGATGAGTTCGTCGGGATCAATAGGGCCTTCGAGGGGATTCTTTCCAGCAGCGGCGGACGGAGGGACAGCGGGACTAGACTCGTTCGATTCAAAGACGTCGAGGCCTCGTAGTTTTTGGTTGATAAGAGAAAGGGGTTGGAACCGTTTGGCCTTGAGAACCTGCTTGTCAAACCACGTCTTGACCTCATCCTGTTCCTCCTCGGGTAGTTCTTGGTGATTGTCGTCGATGTGTCGGTTTAGTTGCAAAAGGGTCATCTATATCGATCCAGATCAATACAGATCTACGATTAGATTATTTCAGTAAACTCTTACCATCTCTTCACTACATATCGGACAAACGAGTGCGCCGCTGTCAGCAGGGCCACCCTTCCCTTGAACACCAACACTGATGCTGTTGCCAATGTCCTGACCCTGAATATCTGGTGAGTGCCCACTTATAGGCGGTGATATTGACGATGAGGCTATCGAGATGCTGCTTTCCGAGGCGGCTAACGGACTTCCAACTCGAGGCGCATTCGCTGCCGGAGATGTCGGGGGAGCAAGGCCCCTGCCGCTGCCTAGAACACGGCCGCCGCCCAGTTTGCGGCCCGACATGATGGGGATGAAGTGTTTGCAAGAATGGCAGAGCAAAATAAAAGAGAGAAAGAGTGCGACCGCAGTTGGTCGAGCTCCCCTCTGGAGGAAGACTGTAGGACAAAGTGAGATGCAAGTGGATTGAGGGGAGACCCGACTGACAGGATGGCCTGGTTACCTGGTGCTTGGGCCTGTCAGATAAAGAGGTACCTTTTTCCAGCGTATTGAAAGGCGGTGATTAAGGTACTCTCGTAGCATGCGTCATTCCTTTCCCAGAAAAGTTAGTCGTCATTCGCTTCCTCCCGTTCCCCGTCAATGGATGTTTTTGTTATCGTAACCCCTGCATCATTCCGATAAGAGTCAACCTTCGCTTCGTTTCGTTAGTTTACCTGAAAAATGACCCCCATTCAGAAGCCAGCATCAGCCCAGCCGGCGCTGGCATCTCCGGCATCTCCTCCCGAATCTTCTACTCCTTCTTCTTCTTCTTCCGATTCCGATTCCGCTTCTTCTTCTTCCGCTTCAGTAGCCATGGCAAAGTCGTTTCCTCCCGTGCAGCCTGGAGGCAGCTTGATTCTGGCGTGGCAGATTAAGCACAAGAAGGTGCTTGTTGTTGGCGGTGGTGAGGTACGTCTGAATCATCATCATCATCACATGCTCCGAATCTCGGAGGCATTCACTCGACATCTTATCAATCACAATTCTACGGATGAAGCAAGTCGCCATCACTTATCTGACACGTCTTTAGGTCGCTGCTGGTCGGATCCTCAACTGCCTCAACGCCGACGCCAACGTCACTGTCGTGTGCCCCAAGTCCGGCCTCAACGATGAAGTCGCCTACCGAGTTCGCGAAGGCCAAGTCGCCCACATCGATCGATTGTTCGAGCCCGAAGATCTAGATGAAGCCAGTATGGTTCTGGTCGCCATCGATGACCCTGCTGCCTCCACCGTCATCTGGAAGCTTTGCAAGGAGCGAAAGATTCCCGCCAACATCGCCGACGTGCCGCCCGAATGCGACTTTTACTTTGGTAGTATTCATCGCGATGGACCTCTACAGATCATGGTCAGCACGAATGGCAAGGGCCCGAGATTGGCAGCGGCCATTCGACAATTCATCGCTAAGCAGCTGCCTAAGAACGCTGGCAACGCTATCGAGACAATCGGTGAGCTGCGGCTCAGGTTAAGAAAAATGGCCCCCAAGCCAGAAGATGGACCCAAGCGAATGATTTGGTGAGTTGTTTTGAATTTGGTTGGTCACACGTGGAAATGTACTGACACGCGGCTGTCAGGATGTCAAAAGTTAGCGATACCTATAAATGGGACGAGATGTGCGGCCTCACAGACGAAGACATGGATAACCTCCTGCTTTTCTATCCTGCTAACAAGGTCCCTTCGATGGACGTCCTGGTAGCCCTACGCGGAGGTACCGACATCAAGAAGCTTGACGTTTTTGATGGCTCATTCGGCTTCAGCGTGGGCGCCTAGACATACAACAGCGAAATATGGAGCAAAGAAGAGCGAAATGGTGGAATGGTGCGAGGCGCGCCGAAAAGTTGTACGATGTATACAGAGATTTGTTTGGGCCAAGGTGTATATACGGATTGGGATATTGTCACACAGCTTACAGATCAGAAGGATCTGCCACACACTATCTTGCATGAAAATAGGAGCTTCTCAGCAGTACAACAGTCATTGGATCATTGGAAGGAGGAAGGGTATCATTACAAATTGCTGTAACTGCAAGATTTTGAATCAACAGAGTATCTAGATCCTCACGACAGTCAAGTTGTTAGTCTCGTGATATCCCAGCAGCTCATTACCAGGGTCAAAGCAGATGATTCGCTCGGCAGTTGTCATGGTCACATGTAAGCGCTTTAGGGAGTTCCTCTGATGATCATTACTTTTTGTATTTTTTTACAAGCTTCTATCAGCTCGAGCTTTTCAGCATAGTTTTTCTGTTCTATTTGTCATCATGCATCATAATTTGGTATCATGAAAGCCTCTAGAGCTTAAGGAGGGGCTTGTAGGTAGCGGCCTTCTCCTTCTCGTCGTCAAAAACGTTGATGTCCCAAACAGGCTTGTCTGTAAAGGTTGTTAGTACAGTGTCGCAAATGGTACTTCATCGTGGATATCAACTTACAGGTGTAGGGGATGTTGAATCGCTGGGGCTTCTCGCCGAACTTGTTAAGCTCCTTGATGGCCTCCTCGTCGAGCTCAACCTCCTCGAAGTTGCTGCGGATACGAGCGGGAGTGACAGACTTGGGGATGACGATGTGGCCGTCGAGGGTGGACCAGGCGAGGATGACCTGGGCGGGAGTGACCTCCTTGCCCTTGGACTTGCTGAGGCGCTCGGCAATGGCCTTGACCTCGGGGGTGTTGATGAGGAGAGGCTCGCCCCAGGAGTTGTTGCCGAAGGCGGAGTAGGCAGTCAGGAGGATGCCCTTCTCCTTCTGGTAGGCGACAAGGTCGGGGTTGGGGAGACGGGGGT